>JADLZK010012019.1:0-255377 GCA_015847255.1 Hyparrhenia diplandra | reverse complement strand
CGGTGTATGCGGGAAGCGCGTTCCCATCATTGCGGAGGTAGAACCACGATCCTGCCACCCCTTATTAGAAGAGGTAGCTTGGAAAGGATGTACCCATCGCCGTCGGTTCGCCCTTATGCTCGCTCGATCGGACTTGCGTAGCCATGCAACCACCAACGCGCAACGCCCGCCGTGCCCCTCCCTTCACCACCGGCAGTGGTGAGATCCGCCTTGAAGAACCACGACCCAAAGGTCCCAATGCGGCTCGATCCCGGGGAATCCCTCACGCGAGGGTAACAAAGATAGCCGCTGAGGGTCGAGTTCGGGGCGTATGGTGGAGCTTCGACGTCATAATGATGAAAGAATCGCTCGAATAAACCGGCCCTGCCGGCATCCCGAACCTCGCGCCGGTGAAGATCCATCGGACTCACCACATAGCCATCGGGAGGGTTAGGCTCCTCCTCGGTCCAATGCGGCGCCAATCCACTCCGGCCGCTCGGCATTGCAGTGCGGCGAAGAAGCCCTTCCCGACAAGGCGCTGAAGCTTTCCTCCGTTGCCGCTGCGTTCGCCGCCCCGCGGTTGCGCATCGAAGCACCTCCCTCGTGTTGTCGCCGCCACCGATTAGCGCCATGGACGAACGGGAGGATGAGGAACGGCAACCACGGCAACACCGTTCACACGAGCACAAAGGCAAGTGGATTTCTCCCTTAACCTCTCCTGTCTTTTCTTTTCTTTCTCCCTAATTGCTGCAGCAAGAAGGCAAGAAAGCGATGGCAAGAACAAAGGAGCAACTATCGCCGCCGCCCGGCGACCCCCATATTTATAGGGAAGGGAAGGCAAACCGCCGGCCTGGGCAGAGCGAACCGACTTCTGGGAATGAAACGGCCCATGATGAAAAGCGAGCGCTCATCCAACGGCTCGGCCAGCGGTGGAGCCGTCAAGAGCATTAATGCACCTTGGCCGGTGCTCGATTCGCCTCGACAAGCAGCCACGGAGCCACGTCCCATCGGATCGGGCCCGCACGTCACCTCGGCGCGGCAGGAGACGCCTCGTCTCCGTCCGAGGGGTAAAACCCGTCCGGCCGTTCATATCCAGCTGGCGCCCGACCCTAAGGGGCAAAAAGTCGATCCGATGCCCGGTTCTCACCTCGGCGGGAACCAAACGAGGCCCTCGGGCTGGCGCACGTCAACGTGCACCCTACGATCCGAAGGTTGGCCAGGCTGGGCCCACGCTGGGTTTCTACGATACGCCTCCAGGGATAACCCGAACCGAGGGGCAGGATGGAAATGCACAACGGCTATACCGGGCCCGCCGGGGCGGATTTCTGAAAGCGTGTTTAAGACCCGCTGGAGTGCCGCTTATAGAGATGTCCCATCCGTGGGAGGCCTCACGGGCCCTCGGGGTTGACCAGTCAAACCCCGGGATCCGCTAAGCGGTCCAAGGGTTCTCATGGGGTGAATCCTAGATCACATAGTCGACCCCTGCTCCGGCGCGGCACGGGCACCCACTTAAACCTGACCGTTAGCAGCGTTCAAAGCGGGCGCACAATGAGTCGGCTTTCAAGGCACCGAGGTGTGTCTCCCCTCCCTCCTCCCTTTTAGGAGGGCGACAGAGGAGCGTATAATCAAAGTCGAGGAAGCCTGGGTCGACCTTTGCGCACATAAGCGCGGGCCTCGGGCTGCCCATGCAAAAACAAACGAGACTCCGCACAAACAAAGCGCAATTTAAGAGCTGTTTTCAGCCTTGCCGGCGTGCGAGGTATAAAAGACACCTCGAAGGAATCCGCCATTCCATTCGAGGCCTCGGAAACTTACACCCAACGGAGTGCGCTCGTAGCGCACCCATTGTAGAGCGAACCACCTCGAGAAAAACAAGGCGACGGAACGGCACAACCCCGGGCGAGTCCACACTTCGCCGGCTCGAAAGGCTTCTTGTCGGGGACCCAACATATTGGACCCCGTGACATTCTCATATAACGAGAAATCGTCGGCCCGTCGCCCGAGTAAAACTCGGCTCGCTATCATCCCGCTTAGAAGGACTGGCCCGCCGAGACGGTGGACCAGGCCAAGAGCCACGCGACGCCTACGTGAAGACGAATTCGGCCTGACGACGGCCCATGGAGTCACGCGCGACGAAAGAGCTCGCTCACGCTCACGGAGGACAAGGTCGGGACCTTACAAGGCGACGAACCATGGCGCCCACGTCATCATCGGCCATCCTAAGGCTTGGATTCAACCCCAAATCTCCCGTCTCGCCCGAGGGTGGTTTAGCTCACCGACCTCGGATGAGAGACCTCCGCCTAAGCCCTAGGGTGGCCTGGCTCACCACCCGGGCGAGCGAAAAAGCTCCGCCTCGCCCGAGGAGCCCTAGCTCTCCATCCTCGAGCGAGGTGGCTTTCGACCCACTCACCCGGGGTCATAGACCCTCGGGCGTGGGAGGTTCCGTCTCAAGGAAGGGAAACAACGCGCATTTAATGCGGTTACGCGCGCACGAGGCGCCCGGGGCCATCGATCACGCCGGTCCAAATCGACCGCCGGATCACTTCCCAAATCCGACCGATGGGACACAAGGCTGAACCGGTGGACGTATTACGCCGCCCAGCCAGCGGGAAACCAGGACGAGGGAATGCAACACGAGGAATGCAACCGCGAGGGACTTCACGGGGAGGTCACCCATCCTAGTACTACTCTCTCGCCCAAGCTGCAGCTTAACCCGGAGTTGATGGGATCGGTGCTTTAGTGCTGGTATGATCGCATCCGACATACCTTGCCTCCTCCTTCCTCTTATCCACACGTGCCTCCGTGCCCCTACGACTTGGCCCGGCGCGCCCGTGCAGCGCCCGGCACCATCGCGGGTGCATCGAGCGACTCACGAAAATTAAAGGGAACCATGAAAAATGGGTCGTGGCCCAAAAAAAAAAATATATTATAATCTCGAAAAAAAATCAAAAAAGGAATGCAACCACGAGGACTTCCCCAGAGGTCACCCATCCTAGTACTACTCTCCCAAAGCTTGCGCTTAACCGGAGTTCGATGGGATCCGGTGCTTTAGTGCTGGTATGATCGCATCCGACATACATTGCCTCCTCCTTCCTCTTATCCCGTGCCTCCGTGCCCTCGACTTGGCCCGGACGCCGCCCGTGCGCCCGGCACCATGCGGGTGCATCGAGCGACTCTGAAAATTAAGGGAACCATGAAAAAGCGGCGTGGCCCAAAAATTAAAAATATATTATAATCTCGAAAAAAAATCAAAAAGGGAATCTGGCGCGAGGACTTAAGGGAGGTCACCCATCCTAGTACTACTCTCGCCCAAAGCACGCTTAACCGGAGTTCGATGGGATCCGGTGCTTTAATCTTTGGTATGATCGCATCCGACATACATTGCCTCCTCCTTCCTCTTATCCCGTGCCTCAGTACGCCTCGAGCGGCCCGGCCCAGCGTCGCCCGGCACCATGCGGGTGCATCGAGCGACTACGAAATTAAAGGGAACCATGAAAAAGTCAGGCGTGGCCCAAAAAAAACAAAATATATATTATAATCTCGAAAAAAATTCAAAAAGGAATGCAACACGAGGACTTCCCAGGGTCACTCATCCTAGTACTACTCTGCCCAAGCAGCTTAACTTGAGTTTTGAATGGGATCCGGTGCTTTAGTCTTTGTATGATCGCATCAGACATACCTTACCTCCTCCTTCCTCTTATCCCGTGCCTCCCAGTGCCCTCGGGGCTTGGCCCCGACGCAGCCGTCGCGCCCGGCACCATGCGGGTGCATCCCGAACGACTCTGGCGTCAATTAATGAAACCGCCAGAAAAAGTGGCCCAAAAAATTAAAAAATATATTATAATCTCGAAAAAAAAAAATCCAAAAAGGGAATGCAACACGAGGACTTCCCAAGGTCACCCATCCTAGTACTACTCTACCTTCCCAAGCACGGCTTAACCGGGTTCGGTGGGATCCGATTAGCACAATCTTTGAGGTATGATCGCATCAGACATACATGCCTCCCTCCTTCCTCTTATCCCGTGCCTCGGGTGCCCTCGACTGGCCCCAGGCCGCCGCCGTACGCCCGGCACCATGTGGTGCATCGAGCGACCTCACGAAATTAAGGGAACCATGAAAAAGCGAGTGGCCCAAAAAAATTAAAAAATATATATTATAATCTCGAAAAAAATTCAAAAAAAGGGAATGCAACACGGACTTCCTAGGAGGTCACCCATCCTAGTACTACTCTTCGCCCAAGCACGCTTAACCGGAGTTACGATGGGATCAGGTGCTTTAGTCTTTGGTATGATCGCATCAGACATACATTGCCTCCCTCCCTTCCTCTTATCCCCGTGCCTCCGTGCCCTCGACTTGGCCACGACGCCGCCCGTGCGCCCGGCACCATGCGGGTGCATCGAGCGACTCACGAAAATTAAGGGAACCATGAAAAGTCAGATGCGTGGCCCAAAAATAAAATATATATTATAATCTCGAAAAAAAAATCAAAAAAGGGAATGCAACCACGAGGACTTCCCTGGAGGTCACCCATCCTAGTACTACTCTCCCAAGCACGGCTTAACCGGAGTTACGATGGGATCCGGTGCTTTAGTCTTTGGTATGATCGCATCAGAGCATACCTTGCCTCCTCCTTCCTCTTATCCGTGCCTCCAGTGCCCTCGACTTGGCCCCGATGCGCGTGCGCGCCCGGCACCATGCGGTGCATCGAACGAAAATTAAAGCCATGAAAAAGTCGGATCGTGGCCCAAAAAAATAAAATATATATTATAATCTCGAAAAAAATTCAAAAAAAGGGAATGCAACACGAGGACTTCCGGAGGTCACCATCCTAATTACTACTCTGCAAGCACGCTTAACTTGGAGTTCTGATGGGATCCGGTGCTTTAGTGCTGGTATGATCATCCGACATACCTTGCCTCCTCCTTCCTCTTATCCCGTGCCTCGTGCCCTCGACTTGGCCCCGGCAGCCGCCGGCGCCCGGCACCATGCGGGTGCATCGAGCGACTCACGAAAATTAAGGGAACCATGAAAAAGGCAGATCGTGGCAAAAAAAATTAAAATATATATTATAATCTCGAAAAAATTCAAAAAGGGAATGCAACCACGAGGACTTCCAGGGGAGGTCACCCATCCCTAGTACTACTCGCCCAAACACGCTTAACCGGAGTTACGATGGGATCCGGTGCTTTAGTGCTGGTATGATCGCATCCGACATACCTTGCCTCCTCCTTCCTCTTATCCCGTGCCTCCGTGCCCTCGACTTGGCCCGGCGCGCCGTGCAGCCCCGGCACCATGCGGGTGCATCGAGCGACTTCACGAAAATTAAAACCCATGAAAAGTCGGCGTGGCAAAAACAAAAAATATATTATAATCTCGAAAAAAAAATTCAAAAAAGGGAATGCAACCGAGGACTTCCCAGAGGTCACCCATCCTAGTACTACTCTAAGCCCAAGCACGCTTAACGCGGTGGGATCACCCAATGATCGCATCCGACATACCTTGCCTCCTCCTTCCTCTTATCCCGTGCCTCCATTGCCCTCGAACCCATCCTAGCCGTACAACTCTCACCATGCGGGTGCATCGAGCGACTTTAATTGAAATCTCGGCAAAAAAATTAAAAAATATATTATAATCTCGAAAAAATTCAAAAAAGGGAATGCAACACGAGGACTTCCTGGAGGTCACCCATCCTAGTACTACTCGCCCAAAAACACGCTTAACGAGGAGTTACGATGGGATCGGTGCTTTGAGTCTTTGTATGATGCATCCGACATACCTTGCCTCCTCCTTCCTCTTATCCCGTGCCTCCGTGCCCTCGACTTGGCCCGGCCGCCCGCCCCGTCAGCGCCCAGGCACCATGCGGGTGCATCGAGCGACTCACGAAAATTAAAGGAACCATGAAAAAGTCGGATCGTGGCCCAAAAATTAAAATATATATTATAATCTCGAAAAAAAAATTCAAAAGGGAATGCAACCGCGAGGACTTCCCGAGAGGTCACCCATCCTAATACTACTCTCTACGCCCAAGCACGCTTAACCCGGAGTTTGATGGGATCCGGTGCTTTAGTCTTTGGTATGATCGCATCCGACATACCTTGCCTCCTCCTTCCTCTTATCCCCGTGCCTCCGTGCCCTCGACTTAGGCCCGTCGTGCGCCCGTACAGCCGGCACCATGCGGGTGCATGACGACCTTCACGAAAATTAAGGAACCATGAAAAGTCGGATGCGTGGCCCAAAAAAATAAAATATATATTATAATCTCGAAAAAAAAAAAGGGAATCAAAAATATATAATGCAACAAAGGACTTCCCGGAGGTCACCCATCCTAGTACTACTCTCGCCCAAACACGCTTAACCCCGGAGTTACGATGGGATCCGGTGCTTTAGTCTTGGTATGATCGCATCAGATATACCTTGCCTCCTCCTTCCTCTTATCCCGTGCCTCCGTGCCCTCGACTTGGCCCCCAGCGCGCCCGTGCGCCCGGCACCATGCGGGTGCATCGAGCGACTACGAAAATTAAAACCATGAAAAACTGGATGCGTGGTAAAAAAATAAAATATATATTATAATCTCGAAAAAAAATTCAAAAAAAGGGAATGCAACACGAGGACTTCCCGGGAGGTCACCCATCCTAGTACTACTCTCGCCCAAACACGCTTAACTTCGGAGTTACGATGGGATCCGGTGCTTTAGTCTTTGGTATGATCGCATCCGACATACCTTGCCTCCTCCTTCCTCTTATCCCGTGCCTCAGTGCCCTCGACTTGGCCCAGCGCGCCCGTCGCGCCCGGCACCATGCGGGTGCATCCAAGCGACTCACGAAAATTAAGGGAACCATGAAAAAGTCGGATCGTGGTAAAAAAATAAAATATATATTATAATCTCGAAAAAAAAATTCAAAAAGGGAATGCAACCGCGAGGACTTCCCGGGGAGGTCACCCATCCTAGTACTACTCTCGCCCAAAAAGCACGCTTAACCGGAGTTACGATGGGATCCGGTGCTTTAGTCTTTGGTATGATCGCATCCGACATACCTTGCCTCCTCCTTCCTCTTATCCCCGTGCCTCCGTGCCCTCGACTTGGCCCCGCCCAGCCCGTCTCGCCCGGCACCATGCGGGTGCATCGAACGACTTCGAAAAATTAAAAACCATGAAAAGTCGGATGCGTGGTAAAAAAATAAAATATATATTATAATCTCGAAAAAAAATTCAAAAAAGGGAATGCAACACGAGGACTTCCCAGGAGGTCACCCATCCTAGTACTACTACTCGCCCAAGCACGCAACCCGAGTTACGATGGGATCAGGTGCTTTAGTCTTTGGTATGATCGCATCCGACATACCTTGCCTCCTCCTTCCTCTTATCCCGTGCCTCCGTGCCCTCGACTTGGCCCGGCGCGCCCGTGCGCCCGGCACCATGCGGGTGCATCGAGCGACTTCACGAAAATTAAGGAAACCATGAAAAAAGTCGGATGCGTGGTAAAAAAATAAAATATATATTATAATCTCGAAAAAAAAAATCAAAAAGGGAATGCAACACGAGGACTTCCGGAGGTCACCCATCCTAGTACTACTCGCCCAAAACACGCTTAACCCGGAGTTCGATGGGATCCGGTGCTTTAGTCTTTGGTATGATCGCATCCGACATACCTTGCCTCCTCCTTCCTCTTATCCCGTGCCTCCGTGCCCTCGACTTGGCCCGGCGCCGCCCGTCACGCCCGGCACCATGCGGGTGCATCGAGCGACTACGAAAATTAAGGAAACCATGAAAAAGTCGGATCGTGGTAAAAAAATAAAATATATATTATAATCTCGAAAAAAAAAAATCAAAAAGGGAATGCAACACGAGGACTTCCCAGGAGGTCACCCATCCTAGTACTACTCTCGCCCAAGCACGCTTAACCCGGATTACGATGGGATCCGGTGCTTTAGTCTTGGTATGATCGCATCCGACATACCTTGCCTCCTCCTTCCTCTTATCCCGTGCCTCCGGTGCCCTCGACTTGGCCCCGGCGCCCCGTGCAGCGCCCGGCACCATGCGGGTGCATCGAGCGACTACGAAAATTAAGGGAAACCATGAAAAAAGTCGGATCGTGGCAAAAAAAAAAAAAATATATATTATAATCTCGAAAAAAAAAAAAAAAAAAAGGGAATGCAACACGAGGACTTCCCGGAGGAGGTCACCCATCCTAGTACTACTCGCCCCAAGCACGCTTAACCGGAGTTCGATGGGATCCGATGCTTTAGTCTTTGGTATGATCGCATCAGACATACCTTGCCTCCTCCTTCCTCTTATCCCGTGCCTCCGTGCCCTCGACTTGGCCCAGCCGCCCGTGCAGCGCCCGGCACCATGCGGGTGCATCGAGCGACTACGAAAATTAAAGGGAACCATGAAAAAGTCGGATGCGTGGTAAAAAAAATAAAAATATATATTATAATCTCGAAAAAAAATTCAAAAAGGGAATGCAACACGAGGACTTCCCGGGGAGGTCACCCATCCTAGTACTACTCTCGCCAAGCACGCTTAACCCATGGAAAAATTCGATGGGATCCGGTGCTTTAATCTTTGGTATGATCGCATCAAACATACCTTGCCTCCTCCTTCCTCTTATCCCGTGCCTCCGTGCCCTATGATCCATCCATCGAGCGATCGCGAAAATTATACCATGAAAAAGTCAGCCTCCTCCTTCCTCTTAAAAAAAATCAAAAAGGGATGCCTCCTAGTACTACCTCGCCCAAAAGCACGCTTAACCCGGGTTGATGGGATCCCTATGATCGCATCCGACATACCTTGCCTCCTCCTTCCTCTTATCCCGTGCCTCAGGTGCCCTCGACTTGCCCCATGCGGCACCATGCGGGTGCATCGAGCGACTACGAAAATTAAGGAAACCATGAAAAAGTCGGATCGTGGTAAAAAAAATAAAATATATATTATAATCTCGAAAAAAAAATTCAAAAAGGGAATGCAACCACGAGGACTTCCGGGGAGGTCACCCATCCTAGTACTACTCTCGCCCAAAACAGCTTAACCCGGAGTTCGATGGGATCCGGTGCTTTAGTCTTTGGTATGATCGCATCCGACATACCTTGCCTCCTCCTTCCTCTTATCCCGTGCCTCCGTGCCCTCGACTTGGCCCCGCCCGCCCCGTCGCGCGCCCGGCACCATGCGGGTGCATCGAGCGACTACGAAAATTAAGGAAACCATGAAAAAGTCGGATGCGTGGTAAAAAAAAATAAAATATATATTATAATCTCGAAAAAAAAAAATCAGGGAATCAAAAATATCCGGGAATGCAACACGAGGACTTCCCGGGAGGTCACCCATCCTAGTACTACTCTTACGCCCAAGCAGCGCTTAACCGGGTTCTTACGATGGGATCCGGTGCTTTAGTCTTTGGTATGATCGCATCAGACATACCTTGCCTCCTCCTTCCTCTTATCCCGTGCCTCAGGTGCCCTCGACTTGGCCCCGGCGCGCCCGTGCGCGCCCGGCACCATGCGGGTGCATCGAGCGACATTCACGAAAATTAAGGAAACCATGAAAAAAGTCGGATGCGTGGTAAAAAAAAATAAAATATATATTATAATCTCGAAAAAAATTCAAAAAAGGAATGCAACCACGAGGACTTCCCGGGGAGGTCACCCATCCTAGTACTACTCGCCCAAAAGCAGCTTAACCCGGAATTCGATGGGATCCGGTGCTTTAGTCTTTGGTATGATCGCATCCGACATACCTTGCCTCCTCCTTCCTCTTATCCCGTGCCTCCGTGCCCTCGACTTGGCCCCGGCGCGCCCGCCCGTGCGCCCGGCACCATGCGGGTGCATCGAGCGACTCGAAGTTAAGGGGAACCATGAAAAAAGTCAGATCGCGTGGTAAAAAAAAAAAAATATATTATAATCTCGAAAAAAAAATTCAAAAAAGGGAATGCAACACGAGGACTTCCCGGGAGGTCACCCATCCTAGTACTACTCTCGCCCAAGCACGCAACCCCGGGTCCCGATGGGATCCGGTGCTTTAGTCTTTGGTATGATCGCATCCGACATACCTTGCCTCCTCCTTCCTCTTATCCCGTGCCTCCGGTGCCCTCGACTTGGCCCCAGCGCGCCCGTGCAGCCCCGGCACCATGCGGGTGCATCGAGCGACTCTGAAAATTAAAGGAAACCATGAAAAAGTCGGATCGTGGGCAAAAAAATAAAATATATATTATAATCTCGAAAAAAAAATTCAAAAAAGGGAATGCAACACGAGGACTTCCCGGGAGGTCACCCATCCTAGTACTACTCTCTCGCCCAAGCACGCTTAACCGGAGTTCGATGGGATCCGGTGCTTTAGTCTTTGGTATGATCGCATCCGACATACCTTGCCTCCTCCTTCCTCTTATCCCGTGCCTCAGGTGCCCTCGACTTGGCCCGGCCTTTGCCCCGTGCGCCCCGGCACCATGCGGGTGCATCGAAACTTCGAAAATTAAGGAAACCATGAAAAAAGTCGGATCGTGGCAAAAAAAAAAAATATATATTATAATCTCGAAAAAAAATTCAAAAAGGGAATGCAACCGAGGACTTCCGGGGGTCACCCATCCTAGTACTACTCTCGCCCAAGCACGCTTAACCCGGAGTTACGATGGGATCCGGTGCTTTAGTCTTTGGTATGATCGCATCCGACATACCTTGCCTCCTCCTTCCTCTTATCCCGTGCCTCAGGTGCCCTCGACTTGGCCCGGCGCGCGCGTCCCGTGGCAGCGCCCGGCACCATGCGGGTGCATCGAGCGACTACGAAAATTAAGGAAACCATGAAAAAGTCGGATGCGTGGCAAAAAAAAAAAATATATATTATAATCTCGAAAAAAAAAATCAAAAAAGGGAATGCAACACGAGGACTTCCCGGGGAGTCACCCATCCTAGTACTACTCTCGCCCAAGCAAACCGGAGTTCGATGGGATCCGGTGCTTTAGTGTTGGTATGATCGCATCCGGCATTATCGCCCCTCCTCGTGCCCTCGACTTGGCCTTTCCTGCGGGTGCATCCCGACTGCCATGAAAAAGTCCGTGCCCATCCTTAAAACTACTCTTGCCCAATCTCGAAAAAAAATAAAAAATGGCCCGATGGGACTTCCGATTCACCCATTAGTCTTTCGCCCGTGACATACCTTGCCTCCTCCTTCCTCTTATCCCCGGCCTCCGTGCCCTCGACTTGGCCCGGCATCGCCCGGCACCATGCGGGTGCATCGAGCGACTACGAAAATTAAAGAAACCATGAAAAAAGTCGGATCGTGGTAAAAAAAAAAAAAATATATATTATAATCTCGAAAAAAAAATTCAAAAAGGGAATGCAACACGAGGACTTCCCAGGGAGGTCACCCATCCTAGTACTACTCTCGCCCAAACACGCTTAACTGGATTTCGATGGGATCCGGTGCTTTAGTCTTTGGTATGATCGCATCCGACATACCTTGCCTCCTCCTTCCTCTTATCCCGTGCCTCCGTGCCCTCGACTTGGCCCCGGCGCCGCCGTGCGCCGCCCCGGCACCATGCGGGTGCATCGAGCGACTCACGAAAATTAAGGAAACCATGAAAAAGTCGGATGCGTGGTAAAAAAAAAATAAAATATATATTATAATCTCGAAAAAAAAAATCAAAAAAGGGAATGCAACACGAGGACTTCCCGGGAGGTCACCCATCCTAGTACTACTCTCGCCCAAACGCACGCTTAACCCGGAGTTACGATGGGATCCGGTGCTTTAGTCTTTGGTATGATCGCATCCGACATACCTTGCCTCCTCCTTCCTCTTATCCCGTGCCTCCGTGCCCTCGACTTGGCCCGGCGCCGCCCGTCTGGCGCCCGGCACCATGCGGGTGCATCGAGCGATCGAAATTAAAGGGAACCATGAAAAAGTCGGATGCGTGGTAAAAAAAATAAAATATATATTATAATCTCGAAAAAAAATTCAAAAAGGGAATGCAACACGAGGACTTCCCGGGAGGTCACCCATCCTAGTACTACTCTTGCCCAAGCACGCTTAACCCGGAGTTACGATGGGATCCGGTGCTTTAGTCTTTGGTATGATCGCATCCGACATACCTTGCCTCCTCCTTCCTCTTATCCCGTGCCTCCGTGCCCTCGACTTGGCCCGGCCCGCCGCCGCGCCCGGCACCATGCGGGTGCATCGAACGACTACGAAAATTAAAGGGAAACCATGAAAAAGTCGGATCGTGGTAAAAAAAAAAAATATATATTATAATCTCGAAAAAAAAATTCAAAAAGGGAATGCAACCGCGAGGACTTCCCGGAGGTCACCCATCCTAGTACTACTCTCGCCCAAACACGGCTTAACCCGGAGTTCGATGGGATCCGGTGCTTTAGTCTTTGGTATGATCGCATCCGACATACCTTGCCTCCTCCTTCCTCTTATCCCGTGCCTCAGTGCCCTCGACTTGGCCCGGCGCGCCCGTGCAGCGCCCGGCACCATGCGGGTGCATCGAGCGACTCACGAAAATTAAGGAAACCATGAAAAAGTCGGATGCGTGGTAAAAAAAAAAAATATATATTATAATCTCGAAAAAAAATTCAAAAAAAATAAATGCAACACGAGGACTTCCCGGGGAGGTCACCCATCCTAGTACTACTCTCGCCCAAGCACGCGCTTAACCCGGAGTTACGATGGGATCCGGTGCTTTTAGTCTTTGGTATGATCGCATCCGACATACCTTGCCTCCTCCTTCCTCTTATCCCGTGCCTCAGGTGCCCTCGACTTGGCCCAGCGCCGCCGTGCAGCGCCCGGCACCATGCGGGTGCATCGAGCGACTACGAAAATTAAAGGGAAACCATGAAAAAAGTCGGATGCGTGGCAAAAAAAAAAAATATATATTATAATCTCGAAAAAAAATTCAAAAAAAGGAATGCAACACGAGGACTTCCCGGGAGGTCACCCATCCTAGTACTACTCTCGCCCAAGCAACTTAACCCGGAGTTCGATGGGATCCGTGCTTTAGTCTTTGGTATGATCGCATCCGACATACCTTGCCTCCTCCTTCCTCTTATCCCGTGCCTCCGTGCCCTCGACTTGGCCCAGCGCCGCCCGTCAGCGCCCGGCACCATGCGGGTGCATCGAGCGAAAAATTAAGGAAACCATGAAAAAGTCGGATCGTGGTAAAAAAAAAAATATATATTATAATCTCGAAAAAAAATTCAAAAAAAGGAATGCAACACGAGGACTTCCCAGGAGGTCACCCATCCTAGTACTACTCTCGCCCAAGCACGCTTAACCGGAGTTACGATGGGATCCGGTGCTTTAGTCTTTGGTATGATCGCATCCGACATACCTTGCCTCCTCCTTCCTCTTATCCCGTGCCTCGTGCCCTCGACTTGGCCCGGCGCGCCCGTGCAGCGCCCGGCACCATGCGGGTGCATCGAGCGACTCACGAAAATTAAGGGAAACCATGAAAAAGTCGGATCGCGTGGTAAAAAAAAATAAAATATATATTATAATCTCGAAAAAAAATTCAAAAAGGGAATGCAACACGAGGACTTCCCGGAGGTCACCCATCCTAGTACTACTCTCGCCCAAGCACGCTTAACCCGGAGTTCGATGGGATCCGGTGCTTTAGTCTTTGGTATGATCGCATCCGACATACCTTGCCTCCTCCTTCCTCTTATCCCGTGCCTCCGGTGCCCTCGACTTGGCCCAGAAAAAGCGATGCCCGCCGTACTACTCTTGCCCAAGCGCCCGGCACCATGCGGGTGCATCGAGCGACTTCCTCGAAAATTAAGGAAACCATGAAAAAGTCGAGATCGTGGTAAAAAAAAAAAAAATATATATTATAATCTCGAAAAAAAATCAAAAAAGGGAATGCAACACGAGGACTTCCCGGAGGTCACCCATCCTAGTACTACTCTCGCCCAAGCACGCTTAACCCGGAGTTCGATGGGATCCGGTGCTTTAGTCTTTGGTATGATCGCATCCGACATACCTTGCCTCCTCCTTCCTCTTATCCCGTGCCTCCGTGCCCTCGACTTGGCCTCGGCGCCGCCCGTGCGCCCGGCACCATGCGGGTGCATCGAGCGACTACGAAAATTAAGGAAACCATGAAAAAAAGTCAGATCGTGGTAAAAAAAATAAAATATATATTATAATCTCGAAAAAAAAAAAAAAAAAAAATGCAACACGAGGACTTCCCGGGAGGTCACCCATCCTAGTACTACTCTCGCCCAAGCACGCTTAACCGGAGTTACGATGGGATCCGTTGCTTTAGTCTTTGGTATGATCGCATCCGACATACCTTGCCTCCTCCTTCCTCTTATCCCGTGCCTCCGTGCCCTCGACTTGGCCCCGACGCCGCCGTCTGCAGCCCCGGCACCATGCGGGTGCATCGAGCGACTTCACGAAAATTAAGGAAACCATGAAAAAAGTCGGATGCGTGGCAAAAAAAACAAAATATATATTATAATCTCAAAAAAAAAAAAAAAGGGAATGCAACACGAGGACTTCCCGGGAGGTCACCCATCCTAGTACTACTCTCGCCCAAGCACGCTTAACCCGGAGTTCGATGGGATCCGGTGCTTTAGTCTTTGGTATGATCGCATCCGACATACCTTGCCTCCTCCTTCCTCTTATCCCGTGCCTCCGTGCCCTCGACTTGGCCCGGCCGCCCGTGCGCGCCCGGCACCATGCGGGTGCATCGAGCGACTACGAAAATTAAGGAAACCATGAAAAAAGTCGGATCGTGGCAAAAAAATAAAATATATATTATAATCTCGAAAAAAAAATTCAAAAAAGGGAATGCAACACGAGGACTTCCCGGGGAGGTCACCCATCCTAGTACTACTCTCGCCCAAGCACGCTTAACCCGGAGTTACGATGGGATCCGGTGCTTTAGTCTTTGGTATGATCGCATCCGACATACCTTGCCTCCTCCTTCCTCTTATCCCGTGCCTCCGTGCCCTCGACTTGGCCCCGACGCGCCCGTCGTGCGCGCCCCGGCACCATGCGGGTGCATCGAGCGACTACGAAAATTAAGGAAACCATGAAAAAGTCGGATGTGTGGCAAAAAAAAAAAATATATATTATAATCTCGAAAAAAAAATTCAAAAAATGAAATATATATGCAACAAAAAATTCAAAAAAGGACTTCCCGGGAGGTCACCCATCCTAGTACTACTCTCGCCCAAGCACGCTTAACCCGGAGTTACGATGGGATCCGGTGCTTTAGTCTTTGGTATGATCGCATCCGACATACCTTGCCTCCTCCTTCCTCTTATCCCGTGCCTCCGTGCCCTCGACTTGGCCCCGGCGCCCCGTGCGCGCCCGGCACCATGCGGGTGCATCGAGCGACTACGAAAATTAAAGGAAACCATGAAAAAGTCGGATCGTGGTAAAAAAAAAACAAAATATATATTATAATCTCGAAAAAAATTCAAAAAAGGGAATGCAACCACGAGGACTTCCCAAGGTCACCCATCCTAGTACTACTCTCGCCCAAGCACGCTTAACCCGGAGTTACGATGGGATCCGGTGCTTTAGTCTTTGGTATGATCGCATCCGACATACCTTGCCTCCTCCTTCCTCTTATCCCGTGCCTCCGTGCCCTCGACTTGGCCCCGGCGCCGCCGTGCAGCGCCCGGCACCATGCGGGTGCATCGAGCGACTACGAAAATTAAAGGAAACCATGAAAAAAAGTCGGATGCGTGGCAAAAAAAATAAAATATATATTATAATCTCGAAAAAAAAAATCAAAAAGGGAATGCAACACGAGGACTTCCGGGAGGTCACCCATCCTAGTACTACTCTCGCCCAAGCACGCTTTAACCCGGAGTTACGATGGGATCCGGTGCTTTAGTCTTTGGTATGATCGCATCCGACATACCTTGCCTCCTCCTTCCTCTTATCCCGTGCCTCAGTGCCCTCGACTTGGCCCCGACGCCGCCGTGCAGCCCCGGCACCATGCGGGTGCATCGAGCGACTACGAAAATTAAGGAAACCATGAAAAAAGTCGGATGCGTGGCAAAAAAAATAAAATATATATTATAATCTCGAAAAAAAAATTCAAAAAGGAATGCAACACGAGGACTTCCCGGAGGTCACCCATCCTAGTACTACTCTCGCCCAAGCACGCTTAACCGGAGTTACGATGGGATCCGGTGCTTTAGTCTTGGTATGATCGCATCCGACATACCTTGCCTCCTCCTTCCTCTTATCCCGTGCCTCCGTGCCCTCGACTTGGCCCCGACTTGCGCCCGTGCGCGCCGGCACCATGCGGGTGCATCGAGCGACTCACGAAAATTAAAGGAAACCATGAAAAAGTCGGATGCGTGGCAAAAAAAAAAAATAAAATATTATTATAATCTCGAAAAAAAAATTCAAAAAGGGAATGCAACACGAGGACTTCCCGGGAGGTCACCCATCCTAGTACTACTCTTGCCCAAGCACGCTTAACCCGGAGTTCGATGGGATCCGGTGCTTTAGTCTTTGGTATGATCGCATCCGACATACCTTGCCTCCTCCTTCCTCTTATCCCGTGCCTCCGTGCCCTCGACTTGGCCCCGGCGCCCGCCGTGCACCATGCGGGTGCATCGAGCGACTCACGAAAATTAAAGAAACCATGAAAAAGTCGGATCGTGGCAAAAAAAAAACAAAATATATATTATAATCTCGAAAAAAAATTCAAAAAGGGAATGCAACACGAGGACTTCCCGGAGGTCACCCATCCTAGTACTACTCTCGCCCAAGCACGCTTAACCCGGAGTTACGATGGGATCCGGTGCTTTAGTCTTTGGTATGATCGCATCCGACATACCTTGCCTCCTCCTTCCTCTTATCCCGTGCCTCCGTGCCCTCGACTTGGCCCCGACGCCGCCCGTGCGCGCCATGGCACCATGCGGGGTGCATCGAGCGACTCTGAAAATTAAAGGAAACCATGAAAAAGTCGGATGCGTGGCAAAAAAAATAAAATATATATTATAATCTCGAAAAAAAAATTCAAAAAGGGAATGCAACACGAGGACTTCCCGGGGAGGTCACCCATCCTAGTACTACTCTCGCCCAAGCACGCTTAACCGGAGTTACGATGGGATCCGGTGCTTTAGTCTTTGGTATGATCGCATCCGACATACCTTGCCTCCTCCTTCCTCTTATCCCGTGCCTCCGTGCCCTCGACTTGGCCCCGACGCCGCCGTGCGCCCCCGGCACCATGCGGGTGCATCGAGCGACTTAAAAATTAAAGGAAACCATGAAAAAAGTCGGATGCGTGGCAAAAAAAAATATATATTATCAAAATATATATTATAATCTCATGAAAAGTCGGATGCGTGGCAAAAAAAAACAAAATATATATTATAATCTCGAAAAAAATTCAAAAAAAGGGAATGCAACACGAGGACTTCCCGGGAGGTCACCCATCCTAGTACTACTCTCGCCCAAGCACGCTTAACCGGAGTTACGATGGGATCCGGTGCTTTAGTCTTTGGTATGATCGCATCCGACATACCTTGCCTCCTCCTTCCTCTTATCCCCGTGCCTCCGTGCCCTCGACTTGGCCCGAAGCGCCGCCGTGCGCCCGGCACCATGCGGGTGCATCGAGCGACTACGAAAATTAAAGGAAACCATGAAAAAAGTCGGATCGCGTGGCAAAAAAAAAAAAATATATATTATAATCTCGAAAAAAAAAAAAAAAAGGGAATGCAACACGAGGACTTCCCGGGGAGGTCACCCATCCTAGTACTACTCTCGCCCAAGCACGCTTAACCGGAGTTCTGATGGGATCCGGTGCTTTAGTCTTTGGTATGATCGCATCCGACATACCTTGCCTCCTCCTTCCTCTTATCCCGTGCCTCCGTGCCCTCGACTTGGCCCCGGCCGCCGCCAGTGCAGCGCCCGGCACCATGCGGGTGCATCGAGCGACTCACGAAAATTAAGGAAACCATGAAAAAAAGTCGGATGCGTGGCAAAAAAAAAAAATATATATTATAATCTCGAAAAAAATTCAAAAAAGGGAATGCAACACGAGGACTTCCCGGGAGGTCACCCATCCTAGTACTACTCTCGCCCAAGCACGCTTAACCCGGAGTTCTAATGGGATCCGGTGCTTTAGTCTTTGGTATGATCGCATCCGACATACCTTGCCTCCTCCTTCCTCTTATCCCGTGCCTCAGTGCCCTCGACTTGGCCCCGCACCGCCGTGCGCGCCCGGCACCATGCGGGTGCATCGAGCGACTCACGAAAATTAAGGGAAACCATGAAAAAGTCGGATCGCGTGGCAAAAAAAAAAAAAAATATATTATAATCTCGAAAAAAATTCAAAAAAGGGAATGCAACACGAGGACTTCCCGGGAGGTCACCCATCCTAGTACTACTCTCGCCCAAAAAACGCTTAACCCGGGAGTTACGATGGGATCCGGTGCTTTAGTCTTTGGTATGATCGCATCCGACATACCTTGCCTCCTCCTTCCTCTTATCCCGTGCCTCCGTGCCCTCGACTTGGCCCCGCGCCGCCGTGCAGCGCGCCCGGCACCATGCGGGTGCATCGAGCGACTACGAAAATTAAAGGAAACCATGAAAAAAGTCGGATGCGTGGCAAAAAAAAAAAAAATATATATTATAATCTCGAAAAAAATTCAAAAAGGGAATGCAACACGAGGACTTCCCGGGAGGTCACCCATCCTAGTACTACTCTCGCCCAAAACGCGTTTAACCCGGAGTTTTGATGGGATCCGGTGCTTTAGTCTTTGGTATGATCGCATCCGACATACCTTGCCTCCTCCTTCCTCTTATCCCGTGCCTCCGTGCCCTCGACTTGGCCCCGCGCGCCGCCGTGCGCGCCCGGCACCATGCGGGTGCATCGAGCGACTACGAAAATTAAGGAAACCATGAAAAAGTCGGATCGTGGCAAAAAAAAAAAAATATATATTATAATCTCGAAAAAAAAAAATTCAAAAAGGGAATGCAACACGAGGACTTCCCGGGGAGGTCACCCATCCTAGTACTACTCTTGCCCAAGCACGCTTAACCGGAGTTCGATGGGATCCGGTGCTTTAGTCTTTGGTATGATCGCATCCGACATACCTTGCCTCCTCCTTCCTCTTATCCCGTGCCTCCGTGCCCTCGACTTGGCCCGGCCCGCCCGTGCGCGCCCGGCACCATGCGGGTGCATCGAGCGACTACGAAAATTAAGGAAACCATGAAAAAAGTCGGATCGCGTGGCAAAAAAAAAAAAATATATATTATAATCTCGAAAAAAAAATCAAAAAGGGAATGCAACACGAGGACTTCCCGGGAGGTCACCCATCCTAGTACTACTCTCGCCCAAGCAAACACAACCCGGAGTTACGATGGGATCCGGTGCTTTAGTCTTTGGTATGATCGCATCAGACATACCTTGCCTCCTCCTTCCTCTTATCCCGTGCCTCCGTGCCCTCGACTTGGCCCCGACGCCGCCGTGCAGCGCCCGGCACCATGCGGGTGCATCGAGCGACTACGAAAATTAAGGAAACCATGAAAAAGTCGGATGCGTGGCAAAAAAAAAAAATATATATTATAATCTCGAAAAAAATTCAAAAAAGGGAATGCAACACGAGGACTTCCCGGGAGGTCACCCATCCTAGTACTACTCTCGCCCAAGCACGCTTAACCCGGAGTTCGATGGGATCCGGTGCTTTAGTCTTTGGTATGATCGCATCCGACATACCTTGCCTCCTCCTTCCTCTTATCCCGTGCCTCCGTGCCCTCGACTTGGCCCCGACGCCGCCCGTGCAGCGCCGGCACCATGCGGGTGCATCGAAAAAGTCGACTACGAAAATTAAAGGAAACCATGAAAAAAGTCGGATGCGTGGCAAAAAAAAAACAAAAATATATATTATAATCTCGAAAAAAATTCAAAAAAGGAATGCAACACGAGGACTTCCCGGGAGGTCACCCATCCTAGTACTACTCGCCCAAGCACGCTTAACCGGAGTTCGATGGGATCCGGTGCTTTAGTCTTTGGTATGATCGCATCCGACATACCTTGCCTCCTCCTTCCTCTTATCCCGTGCCTCCGTGCCCTCGACTTGGCCCGGCCTTGGCCGTGCGCGCCCGGCACCATGCGGGTGCATCGAGCGACTACGAAAATTAAACCTCGAAACCATGAAAAAAAAAATAAAATATATGGCAAAAAAAATGAAAAATATATATTATAATCTCGAAAAAAAAATTCAAAAAAGGGAATGCAACACGAGGACTTCCCGGGAGGTCACCCATCCTAGTACTACTCTCGCCCAAGCACGCTTAACCGGAGTTCGATGGGATCCGGTGCTTTAGTGCTTGGTATGATCGCATCCGACATACCTTAACTCCTCCTTCCTCTTATCCCGTGCCTCCGTGCCCTCGACTTGGCCCCGGCGCGCCCGTGCAGCGCCCGGCACCATGCGGGTGCATCGAGCGACTACGAAAATTAAGGAAACCATGAAAAAGTCGGATCGTGGTAAAAAAAAAAAATATATATTATAATCTCGAAAAAAAAAATTCAAAAAAAGGGAATGCAACACGAGGACTTCCCGGGAGGTCACCCATCCTAGTACTACTCTCGCCCAAGCACGCTTAACCCGGAGTTCGATGGGATCCGGTGCTTTAGTCTTTGGTATGATCGCATCCGACATACCTTGCCTCCTCCTTCCTCTTATCCCCGTGCCTCCGTGCCCTCGACTTGGCCCCGGCGCCGCCGTGCGCCCCGGCACCATGCGGGTGCATCGAACGACTACGAAAATTAAGGAAACCATGAAAAAGTCAGATGCGTGGCAAAAAAAAAAAAATATATATTATAATCTCAAAAAAAAATTCAAAAAAGGGAATGCAACACGAGGACTTCCCAGGAGGTCACCCATCCTAGTACTACTCTCGCCCAAGCACGCTTAACCGGAGTTCGATGGGATCGGTGCTTTAGTCTTTGGTATGATCGCATCCGACATACCTTGCCTCCTCCTTCCTCTTATCCCGTGCCTCCGTGCCCTCGACTTGGCCCCGACGCCGCCGCCGTGCGCGCCCGGCACCATGCGGGTGCATCGAGCGACTACGAAAATTAAGGAAACCATGAAAAAAAGTCGGATGCGTGGCAAAAAAAAACAAAAATATATATTATAATCTCGAAAAAAAAAAAATTCAAAAAAAGGGAATGCAACACGAGGACTTCCCGGGAGGTCACCCATCCTAGTACTACTCTCGCCCAAGCACGCTTAACCCGGAGTTCGATGGGATCCGGTGCTTTAGTCTTTGGTATGATCGCATCCGACATACCTTGCCTCCTCCTTCCTCTTATCCCCGTGCCTCCGTGCCCTCGACTTGGCCCCGGCGCCGCCGTGCGCATCCCGGCACCATGCGGGTGCATCGAAAAAAGTCGATGTGTGGCAAAAAAAAAAAAACCATGAAAAATCTCGGAAAAATGGCAAAAAAATGAAAAATATATATTATAATCTCGAAAAAAAAATTCAAAAAAGGGAATGCAACACGAGGACTTCCCGGGGAGGTCACCCATCCTAGTACTACTCTCGCCCAAGCACGTTTAACCGGAGTTCGATGGGATCCGGTGCTTTAGTCTTTGGTATGATCGCATCCGACATACCTTGCCTCCTCCTTCCTCTTATCCCGTGCCTCCGTGCCCTCGACTTGGCCCCGCGCGCCCCGTGCGCGCCCGGCACCATGCGGGTGCATCGAGCGACTACGAAAATTAAGGAAACCATGAAAAAGTCGGATCGTGGTAAAAAAAAAAATATATATTATAATCTCGAAAAAAAAATTCAAAAAGGGAATGCAACACGAGGACTTCCCAAAGGTCACCCATCCTAGTACTACTCTCGCCCAAGCACGCTTAACCCGGAGTTCTGATGGGATCCGGTGCTTTAGTCTTTGGTATGATCGCATCCGACATACCTTGCCTCCTCCTTCCTCTTATCCCGTGCCTCCGGTGCCCTCGACTTGGCCCGACGCCGCCCGCCGCAGCCCCGGCACCATGCGGGTGCATCGAGCGACTACGAAAATTAAAAAACCATGAAAAAAGTCGGATGCGTGGCAAAAAAAAAAAATATATATTATAATCTCGAAAAAAAAATTCAAAAAAAGGAATGCAACACGAGGACTTCCCGGAGGTCACCCATTCTAGTACTACTCTCGCCCAAAAACACGCTTAACCGGAGTTCGATGGGATCCGGTGCTTTAGTCTTTGGTATGATCGCATCCGACATACCTTGCCTCCTCCTTCCTCTTATCCCGTGCCTCAGGTGCCCTCGACTTGGCCAGCGACGCCCCGCAGTGCAGCGCCCGGCACCATGCGGGTGCATCGAACGACTACGAAAATTAAGGAAACCATGAAAAAGTCAGATGCGTGGCAAAAAAAACAAAATATATATTATAATCTCGAAAAAAAATTCAAAAAAGGGAATGCAACACGAGGACTTCCCAGGAGGTCACCCATCCTAGTACTACTCTCGCCCAAGCACGCTTAACTTCGGAGTTCGATGGGATCCGGTGCTTTAGTCTTTGGTATGATCGCATCCGACATACCTTGCCTCCTCCTTCCTCTTATCCCGTGCCTCCGTGCCCTCGACTTGGCCCCGACGCCGCCCGTGCGCCGCCCGGCACCATGCGGGTGCATCGAGCGACTACGAAAATTAAAAAAACCATGAAAAAGTCGGATGCGTGGCAAAAAAAAAAAAATATATTATAATCTCGAAAAAAATTCAAAAAAGGGAATGCAACACGAGGACTTCCCGGGAGGTCACCCATCCTAGTACTACTCTTGCCCAAGCACGCTTAACCGGAGTTACGATGGGATCCGGTGCTTTAGTCTTTGGTATGATCGCATCCGACATACCTTGCCTCCTCCTTCCTCTTATCCCGTGCCTCCGTGCCCTCGACTTGGCCCCCGACGCCGCCCGTGCAGCGCCCGGCACCATGCGGGTGCATCGAGCGACTACGAAAATTAAGGAAACCATGAAAAAGTCGGATGCGTGGCAAAAAAAAACAAAATATATATTATAATCTCGAAAAAAATTCAAAAAGGGAATGCAACACGAGGACTTCCCGGAGGTCACCCATCCTAGTACTACTCTTGCCCAAGCACGCTTAACCGGAGTTCGATGGGATCCGGTGCTTTAGTCTTTGGTATGATCGCATCCGACATACCTTGCCTCCTCCTTCCTCTTATCCCCGTGCCTCCGTGCCCTCGACTTGGCCCAGGCGCCGTGCGTGCGCCATGGCACCATGCGGGTGCATCGAACGACTACGAAAAATTAAGGAAACCATGAAAAAGTCGGATGCGTGGCAAAAAAAAACAAAATATATATTATAATCTCGAAAAAATTCAAAAAAGGGAATGCAACACGAGGACTTCCCGGGAGGTCACCCATCCTAGTACTACTCTCGCCCAAGCACGCTTAACCCGGAGTTCGATGGGATCCGGTGCTTTAGTCTTTGGTATGATCGCATCCGACATACCTTGCCTCCTCCTTCCTCTTATCCCGTGCCTCCGTGCCCTCGACTTGGCCCCGACTTAGCCCCCGGCACCAGCCCCGGCACCATGTGCATCGAACGGCAAATTAAAGGAAACCATGAAAAGTCGGGTATATTATCGAACGACTACGAAAATTAAGGAAACCATGAAAAAGTCGGATGCGTGGCAAAAAAAAAAAAATATATATTATAATCTCGAAAAAAAAAATTCAAAAAAAGGAATGCAACACGAGGACTTCCCGGAGGTCACCCATCCTAGTACTACTCGCCCAAGCACGTTTAACCGGAGTTCCGATGGGATCCGGTGCTTTAGTCTTTGGTATGATCGCATCCGACATACCTTGCCTCCTCCTTCCTCTTATCCCCGTGCCTCCGTGCCCTCTGACTTGGCCCCGACGCCGCCGTACGCGCCCCGGCACCATGCGGGTGCATCGAACGACTACGAAAATTAAGGAAACCATGAAAAAGTCAGATGCGTGGCAAAAAAAACAAAATATATATTATAATCTCGAAAAAAAATTCAAAAAAGGGAATGCAACACGAGGACTTCCCAGGAGGTCACCCATCCTAGTACTACTCTCGCCCAAGCACGCTTAACTTCGGAGTTCTGATGGGATCCGGTGCTTTAGTGCTGGTATGATCGCATCCGACATACCTTGCCTCCTCCTTCCTCTTATCCCGTGCCTCCGTGCCCTCGACTTGGCCCGACGCCGCCCCGTGCGCCCCCGCACCATGCGGGTGCATCGAGCGACTCACGAAAATTAAGGAAACCATGAAAAAAGTCGGATGTGTGGCAAAAAAAAAAAAAATCAAAAAAGGAATGAATGAAATATATATTATAATCTCGAAAAAAAAATTCAAAAAGGGAATGCAACACGAGGACTTCCCGGGAGGTCACCCATCCTAGTACTACTCTCGCCCAAGCACGTTTAACCCGGAGTTACGATGGGATCCGGTGCTTTAGTCTTTGGTATGATCGCATCCGACATACCTTAACTCCTCCTTCCTCTTATCCCGTGCCTCCGTGCCCTCGACTTGGCCCCGACGCCGCCCGTGCGCGCGCCCGGCACCATGCGGGTGCATCGAGCGACTCACGAAAATTAAGGAAACCATGAAAAAAAGTCGGATGCGTGGTAAAAAAAAAAAAATATATATTATAATCTCGAAAAAAATTCAAAAAGGAAATGCAACACGAGGACTTCCCAAAAAGGTCACCCATCCTAGTACTACTCTCGCCCAAGCACGCTTAACCCGGAGTTCGATGGGATCCGGTGCTTTAGTCTTTGGTATGATCGCATCCGACATACCTTGCCTCCTCCTTCCTCTTATCCCGTGCCTCGTGCCCTCGACTTGGCCCCGCCCGCCGTGCAGCGCCCCGGCACCATGCGGGTGCATCGAGCGACTACGAAAATTAAGGAAACCATGAAAAAAGTCGGATGCGTGGCAAAAAAAAAAAAATATATATTATAATCTCGAAAAAAAATCAAAAAAGGAATGCAACACGAGGACTTCCCGGAGGTCACCCATTCTAGTACTACTCTCGCCCAAGCACGCTTAACCCGGAGTTCGATGGGATCCGGTGCTTTAGTCTTTGGTATGATCGCATCCGACATACCTTGCCTCCTCCTTCCTCTTATCCCGTGCCTCAGGTGCCCTCGACTTGGCCCCTTGGCCCCCGTGCGCGCCGGCACCATGCGGGTGCATCGAGCGACTACGAAAATTAAGGAAACCATGAAAAAGTCGGATGCGTGGCAAAAAAAAAAAATATATATTATAATCTCGAAAAAAAAAATCAAAAAAGGGAATGCAACACGAGGACTTCCCAGAGGTCACCCATCCTAGTACTACTCTCCCCAAGCACGCTTAACCGGAGTTCGATGGGATCCGGTGCTTTAGTCTTTGGTATGATCGCATCCGACATACCTTGCCTCCTCCTTCCTCTTATCCCGTGCCTCAGGTGCCCTCGACTTGGCCCCCGGCGCCGCCGTACGCCCCGGCACCATGCGGGTGCATCGAGCGACTACGAAAATTAAGGAAACAATGAAAAGTCGGATCGCGTGGCAAAAAAAAAAAATATATATTATAATCTCGAAAAAAATTCAAAAAAGGGAATGCAACACGAGGACTTCTCGGGAGGTCACCCATCCTAGTACTACTCTTGCCCAAGCACGCTTAACCGGAGTTACGATGGGATCCGGTGCTTTAGTCTTTGGTATGATCGCATCCGACATACCTTGCCTCCTCCTTCCTCTTATCCCCGTGCCTCCGTGCCCTCTGACTTGGCCCCGACGCCGCCGTACGCGCCCCCGGCACCATGCGGGTGCATCGAACGACTACGAAAATTAAGGAAACCATGAAAAAGTCAGATGCGTGGCAAAAAAAAAAAAAATATATATTATAATCTCGAAAAAAATTCAAAAAAGGGAATGCAACACGAGGACTTCCCGGGGAGGTCACCCATCCTAGTACTACTCTTGCCCAAGCACGCTTAACCGGAGTTCGATGGGATCCGGTGCTTTAGTCTTTGGTATGATCGCATCCGACATACCTTGCCTCCTCCTTCCTCTTATCCCGTGCCTCGGTGCCCTCGACTTGGCCCCCGACCGCGCCGACGCAGCGCCATGGCACCATGCGGGTGCATCGAATCGACTACGAAAATTAAGGAAACCATGAAAAAAAAAGTCGGATGCGTGGCAAAAAAAAAAAAAAATATATATTATAATCTCGAAAAAAAATTCAAAAAGGGAATGCAACACGAGGACTTCCCGGAGGTCACACATCCTAGTACTACTCTCGCCCAAGCACGCTTAACCGGAGTTACGATGGGATCCGGTGCTTTAGTCTTTGGTATGATCGCATCCGACATACCTTGCCTCCTCCTTCCTCTTATCCCGTGCCTCCGTGCCCTCGACTTGGCCCCGACGCCGCCGTGCGCGCCGGCACCATGCGGGTGCATCGAACGACTTAAGGGAACAAAATTAAGGAAACCATGAAAAAGCCGATAATCTCGAACGTCGGATGCGTGGCAAAAAACAAAATATATATTATCGAACGACTACGAAAATTAAGGAAACCATGAAAAAGTCAGATGCGTGGCAAAAAAAAAAACAAAATATATATTATAATCTCGAAAAAAAATTCAAAAAAGGGAATGCAACACGAGGACTTCCCAGGAGGTCACCCATCCTAGTACTACTACTCGCCCAAATCACGCTTAACCCGGAGTTCGATGGGATCCGGTGCTTTTAGTCTTTGGTATGATCGCATCCGATGATCATACCTTGCCTCCTCCTTCCTCTTATCCCGTGCCTCCGTGCCCTCGACTTGGCCCCGACGCCGCCGTGCAGCCCGGCACCATGCGGGTGCATCGAACGACTCACGAAAAATTAAGGAAACCATGAAAAAAAAGTCGGATGCGTGGCAAAAAAAAAAAATATATATTATAATCTCGAAAAAAAATCAAAAAAGGGAATGCAACACGAGGACTTCCCGGGAGGTCACCCATCCTAGTACTACTCTCGCCCAAGCACGCTTAACCGGAGTTACGATGGGATCCGGTGCTTTAGTCTTTGGTATGATCGCATCCGACATACCTTGCCTCCTCCTTCCTCTTATCCCGTGCCTCCGGTGCCCTCGACTTGGCCCCGGCCGCCGCCGTCGCCGGCACCATGCGGGTGCATCGAGCGACTCACGAAAATTAAAGGAAACCATGAAAAAAAGTCGGATGCGTGGCAAAAAAAAACAAAATATATATTATAATCTCGAAAAAAAATTCAAAAAGGGAATGCAACACGAGGACTTCCCGGAGGTCACCCATCCTAGTACTACTCTCGCCCAAGCACGCTTAACTTCGAAGTTCTAATGAGATCCGGTGCTTTAGTCTTTGGTATGATCGCATCCGACATACCTTGCCTCCTCCTTCCTCTTATCCCCGTGCCTCCGTGCCCTCTGACTTGGCCCCGACACCGCCGTACGCGCCCTGGCACCATGCGGGTGCATCGAACGACTACGAAAATTAAGGAAACCATGAAAAAGTCAGATGCGTGGCAAAAAAAAAAAAAAATATATATTATAATCTCAAAAAAAATTCAAAAAGGGAATGCAACACGAGGACTTCCCGGGAGGTCACCCATCCTAGTACTACTCTCGCCCAAGCACGCTTAACCGGAGTTCGATGGGATCCGGTGCTTTAGTCTTTGGTATGATCGCATCCGACATACCTTGCCTCCTCCTTCCTCTTATCCCGTGCCTCCGTGCCCTCGACTTGGCCCCGACGCCCGTGCAGCGCCCGGCACCATGCGGGTGCATCGAACGACTACGAAAATTAAGGAAACCATGAAAAAGTCAGATGCGTGGCAAAAAAAAAAAAATATATATTATAATCTCGAAAAAAAATTCAAAAAAGGGAATGCAACACGAGGACTTCCTGGAGGTCACCCATCCTAGTACTACTCTCGCCCCAAGCACGTTTAACCGGAGTTTTGATGGGATCCGGTGCTTTAGTCTTTGGTATGATCGCATCCGACATACCTTGCCTCCTCCTTCCTCTTATCCCCGTGCCTCCGTGCCCTCGACTTGGCCCCGACGCCCGTCGCGCCCAAGACCATGCGGGTGCATCGAACGACTCACGAAAAATTAAGGAAACAATGAAAAAGTCAGATGCGTGGCAAAAAAAAACAAAATATATATTATAATCTCGAAAAAAAATTCAAAAAAGGGAATGCAACACGAGGACTTCCCAGGAGGTCACCCATCCTAGTACTACTCTTGCCCAAGCACGCTTAACTTCGGAGTTCTGATGAGATCCGGTGCTTTAGTGCTGGTATGATCGCATCCGACATACCTTGCCTCCTCCTTCCTCTTATCCCCGTGCCTCCGTGCCCTCTGACTTGGCCCCGACGCCGCCGTACGCGCCATGGCACCATGCGGGTGCATCGAACGACTACGAAAATTAAGGAAACCATGAAAAAGTCAGATGCGTGGCAAAAAAAACAAAATATATATTATAATCTCGAAAAAAAATTCAAAAAAGGGAATGCAACACGAGGACTTCCCAGGAGGTCACACATCCTAGTACTACTCTCGCCCAAGCACGCTTAACTTCGGAGTTCTGATGGGATCCGGTGCTTTAGTGCTGGTATGATCGCATCCGACATACCTTGCCTCCTCCTTCCTCTTATCCCGTGCCTCCGTGCCCTCGACTTGGCCCCCGACGCCCCGTCGCAGCCCCGGCACCATGCGGGTGCATCGAGCGACTACGAAAAATTAAGGAAACCATGAAAAAGTCGATGCGTGGCAAAAAAAAAAAATATATATTATAATCTCGAAAAAAAAAAAAAGGGAATGCAACACGAGGACTTCCCGGAGGTCACCCATCCTAGTACTACTCTCGCCCAAGCACCCTTAATTGGCCCTTTTTTCGCCTTTTTCTTGACCACGATAAATTTGACTATCTTTGAAAATTTGCGGTGCCTTGGACCAAGTCATATTTGGCTAAGTCTAAAAGTTTATCGTGCCTTGGATGTCCAAAATATGGCTACGTCTGGATTTTTTTGGTGAGTTAGCCCTTCATAGAATTGGCTAAGTCTGAATTTTATCATGTCTTACACCAAGCTATTTTGGGGTGTCAACAATTTGCCTCTACATCTACAAATGCTTTCTTCGTAAAAGTGGTTGGTGAAGAACGTTGTTGCTACACAATAGTGAAATTTTCCATAAATCAATCAAAAAGCTCAACGTAAGCGAGAACCAATGACGGCTTATTACATAAGCTTGCTCCTTGCCACGGCCCGCTGATGCTGCTCCGCTTCACGTTTGACTCATCCTCGCGCAATAGTGGACTGATCCTTCATGGTAGACCAACATGCAGGATCATCAGGAATTCTTCGCTACCAGCGCATGGTGCTCTGATGGGCAGTAGGGGGATATCGGCGGCAACAGTACCTCGTCACGACTCACGAGTGTCGACGGTAGTGAAGTCCCATTTATCGCTAGTGGGCTCTGAACACTGTGACCCTGCTGATCCAATTATATCATGAAAACAGATACTATATTTGTGATGTCATGTACGTAGTATAAATGTGATGTTAATTGTTTGTTATATGATACTCCGTACTTTTATAATGTTTACATGTAATGTTTTCATTGCTATAAAAGCACTTATAGGAAACCTTTTTAGGCAGCTCAATCTGAAACTGTCCCTAAAAAATAATTCACAAAAACGAGCCATCTATATAAATTAATTTGTAGGGGTGTGTTGTATTTTTAGTCGCCTCTACAAATGACCCTATTTGTAGCCAACTGCCCTTACACATCGATTTATAGAGACGGTTAGATCTAGAGCCGCTCTTACAAATGGGTGTTGAACTTGAAACGGTAGCATTTCACATTAAAATTCGAATTTTCAAATGCTTTTAGATGGATAAACGGCCAAAATCAAAATTGATCTGATTTTTCTCTGAAAAAACAAAGTCTAGGCTAAGAACATCACATATATAATACGTATTAGAAAATATATCATATAACTTGACATGTATACTACATCAACATCACACAATATATCATTCTTTATAAGAAAAAAATTATTAAATTCTCAAAATGTTACAGAAGTTCATACAAAGTTTTGAAAAGGTACTTGTGGCCTCTACCTAAGAGACACACAACCACAAAAATAAAAGGAGAATGACACATTATAGTGACTATTAATTCGTAGACCGCCACCTATGTATCTTGAAAAACATATCCTTGGCCACCTTGTGCCAAGTGCTGCGGACCATCACAACCAAGTCTTGAAAGCCACCTTTTGTTAAAACAAATTACAGATTCCGTGTAAATAGAACGCTAGTTTGTCTCTTCTTTTGCACCGAGACAACTTTCCTAACCATAGTGCTTGGCACAAAATAAGTTTCATTGGACATTAGTGTCTCATCATGCCCACTAGAAACATTTTGTTTTACAAAAAGAACCCAGACAGAAGGAGTGAATGAAACTACGTGGCTTAACTTTTATTATCCCAGATGTTCATAGTTATATCTCATCCATATCACAATCTACTGGAGACTTGTTGTTCTTGTCAACCACTCTTTGGTCATTCCTATAGACATACCTCCGGGCCCAGTAGAGGTAACCCGAGAACGACAAGAGCTCAATAATACAGACCAACCAATAGAAGGAATCAAGCTTACTCCTGTTAAGATTTGCTCCATCCAGCCACCCTTGTTTCCTACCACCATCCCTCGTGACCCGATTCACCAAATTAATAAGCAAAGTCACAAGCCACGCTGCCACTCCTATCATGCAGTAGAAAAGGGAGCTCCCAATGGACTTCATACCGACAGAAGCCTCGCTATAGAAGAACTCGAGAAGCCCGACAAAAGAAGTAACATCCACAACCCCAACGAAGAAGAACTGGAACACAAGCCAGAAGACAGACATTGGAACCGGAGCAGGTGAATCCATGAGGCCACTTTGTTCTGCAACACTCTTCCTCTTCATTTCCACAATGGCTGCAACCCCACTGGCCATAATAGCGGCAACAAAGCCGATGCCAATGCGCTGGAGGTGAGTCACACCACCCACATATCCAGTCTTTTGCGCAGGAATGGAACGATAAATCTGTCATAGAGCACAAGCACGATTAGCTGAAAGATTGTTGGAATGACAAAGAGCGTCGCTGGGGGCACTTTGATCGCGCCGAGCCTCGTGTTCATGGTATTGCCTTGCTGAACAGTGAATGTGAGGATTATGGAGGCAGGCATGTAGCCAAGTGCAGAGGTGATGAAGATGGGAATCATGCGGATAACAATCTTGGTCTCCTCTACTTGATGTACAGTGCAGAGAGACCAGGACCCTCCTTTTCCATTATCCATAGCAGCTTTGTCTAGGCACCTTACACATGCAGTGATTTGAAGTCATTATGTATGCAAGAAGAAGAGTATAAGATAACTTAATGCATGGATTTGAAGTTTGAACTTACTGTAATCCTTTTGTTCTTTCCAGAACTTCAACTCCTTTAGCATTGCCTCCGGTGATCTGATTCAATCCATCTGGATTGTTGTACAACTGAAGGTTTCTTTTCTTGAATGCGGCAACAAGTACCTTTTACACACAGTTCAATTTTGCAAAACTGGTAAGTGGGATAAAAAAAAGTAAATCCCATGTAATCTTTACAAGAAGTTCAAAAAAAAATTTTTATCATCTGCTTCACAAAAGTTTCAAACGCTTAAAGCATATAAATTAAAAGCAAACACATGCATGGAACAATTCCTAACAATCCTTAATTACCTGCAAAATTCTTGTGAAAGGGCTTCCAGATGGCAACCGATTCCGGTAAAATGGGAATCCACCAGCCCAAACTGCAATGCCCAAGAGCACGGTTCCAGCGCAGACCGCAAATCCAACGTCCCATCCTTTGTTGTTTTCCACCCAGACGATGAGCACTAACCCAACAAGGCCCCCAGACGAGACGGCGAAGGTGTACCAGTTGAAGAAGCTTGCCTCCAGCCTCTGCTCGACAGGGTCAGACTTGTCGAACTGGTCGCCCCCAAGAGCTGGTAGGCATGCTCGGATGGCGCCATCACCAATACAGATCATTAAGATGGCCAGCAGCAGAATGCTAAGGTTGGAGCCATGGACTTGCTCGCAGTTGTTTGGGGCTTGGCATGGTGGCGGGTGCAGAGATGGGAAATGAGCCTGGATGGCCAGTAGAACATAGCCCTGCAGAAAACAGGCGTGTCTTGTTGACCAGCCACTATACATTTGTGCTGAAATTTTACATGTTTCTACTCTTTGCGTGTTTGTTATTATAATATGCATGCATGCATGCATAACAAGATCATTTTTTCCCTAACAAAATGCACTGATTGCAATCTCATGAAAAATGGATATTGTGCACTTTTTCTCACTACAGGAATCCGCTTCTTTGCCGAGTGCAAAGAATTTTGCCGTGGCAAAAGTCGGGCACTCGCGGCAAAGAGGCTCTTTTCCGAGTGCCGAACTACGCCCTCGGTAAAGGGTTATTTGCGGAGTGCAACACCGTCGGCCGTTTAGCACTCGGCAAACCATATTTTCACCGAGTGCTTAGCCCTCGGCAAAACTTACCACTCGGCAAACAATACTTGAGCCAAGCGGCCCGCGTTGTCCGTTAACTTTGCCGAGTGCCCAACGTTAGCCACTCGGCAAACTAGGACCCTTTGCCGAGTGCCACTTGTTTAGGCACTCGGCAAATAACTTGGTTCTTAGAGTGTCCCCCTTGGCACTCGACAAGCGATTAATTTTTTTTTTTTGATTTTTTAGATCCCATATTTTTGTGTGGCATAAATACAGTAGTTACATGTCATGTGGAAAATTTAGGACAATTTGAAATAGTTTTGCTATATTTCATGAATTATTTGTATTTCCTTGCATTTTAAGGCCACTCCAAATTTGAACTGCAGCTACATGAAATAATGGAATCTTGCTGATTCGAAAAAAATGTTATTCATGATGTTTGGCCTATGTTTAGGCTCAATCCGGGGACTTCAGCGAAATTAAGAACATTTATGTGTCGGAACATGACGAGTTACGTGCGGGAAAGGTGTTTTTAAATTCTATAAAATCCAAACAAAGTTCAAAAAACCGCGAAACTTGGCGAGGTGTCTTGTCATCTCATGAGGAGGCTGTGGAAAAAAAAATTTAAAAAAGTTTCGAGCAAGCGTGGCGTCGGATGATTGAAACCCGGACATCTCCACACTAGTTCATGTGATGAAGTGTGGAGATGTCCGGGTTTCAAGCATCCGACGTCACAACTTACTCGAAACTTTTTCAAATTTTTTCCACGGCCTCCTCATGAGATGACAAGACACCTCGCCAAGTTTCGTGTTTTTTGAAATTTGTTTGGATTTTATAGAATTTAAAAAACACCTTTCCCGCAGACGTAACTCGTCATGTTCACACACATAAATGTTCTTAATTTCAAGGAAGTCCCCGATTGAGCCTAAACATACGCCAAACATCATGAATAACATTTTTGAATCGGCGCGATTCCATTATTTCATGTAGCTGCGAGCTCAAATTTGGAGGGCCTGTAAAATGCAAGGAAATACAAATAATTCATGAAATATAGCAAAACTACTTCAAATTGTCCCAAGTTCAATATGACATGTAATTACTGTACCAAGGCAATACAAAAAAAATGGGACGAAAAAAAAAAAAATTATTAATTTGCCGAAAGCCGCTACTGACACTTTCGGCAAAGAGTCAATTTGCCGAGTGTCTAGCCGTGTGGCACTCGGCAAAGACTATTTTTTAAAAATAAAAACGAAAGCTTTGCCGAGTGCCTCGTTTTACGGCACTCGGCAAAGCCGGCCGGATAAGTATCCTGCCCGGCTCCCTCTTCTCCCTCTTCTCTTTCATTCGCCTCGAGCCCGCCCGAGCCCATCGCGCCGCCCGGCCCGCCCGTCCCTCGCTGCGCCCGCCCGCCGCCGAATCGCCGGATCCGGCCCGGCCGCCGCCGCCGGACCTCGCCCCCCCCGCCGCCTTCCCTCGCGCCCCGCCGGCCCTTCCCCGCCCGCCCGCCCGCCCCGCCACCCCGCCGCTGCCACACGCGTCGGGCCCGCGGCTGTTCCGGCGGCCTCCGGCGCCCGGCGGCGCCGGCCCGCCCGGCCGCCGGGCCCCCTGCCTCCAGCCCCCCGGCAAGAGCCCCGCCGCCCCCCCCCCCCCCCGCCCCCCCCCGCCCCCATCCCCGGCCTGCCCCGAAGCCCCCGAAGCCCCACGCTGCCTGGCAAGGTTGGGGCAGAGAGAAAGGGGAGGTGGAGGAGGAAGAGGGAGGAAGGGGAAGGTGAGGAGGAAGAGGGAGGAAGGGAAGAAGAGGAAGAAGAGGAAGGAGAGGAGGGAGAAGAGGAAGAGGGAGGAAGGGAAGAAGAGGAAGAAGAGGAAGGAGAGGAGGGAGAAGAGGAAGAGGAGGGAGAAGAGGAAGAAGGAGGAGGAAGAAGAGGAAGGGGAGGAGGAAGAAGGTGATTGACGCCGGTCGTCGTTCTTCGTGTTGCCGCAGCCAAGGTAATTAAGCGCTATTCTTCTAGTAGTGTTAGTTGTAGGGTTAGTAGTAGTAGTTAGTAAATAGTTGTTAGTAATAGTTGTAGGGTTAGTATTAGTAGTGTTAGTAGTTGTTAGTAATAGTTGTAGGATTAGTAGTAATTGTTATGGTAATACTTGAGAAGTAAAGTATGTGGTTGGATATATTGGTGGTTGGTGGCCTTCGTGCCCATATTGGTTGTTGGTGGCCTTCGTGCCCATTCTCGGTATATGCATGTGGTTGTTGGCCTTCGTGCCATGTTTTTTGCAGGTTTTGGGAACCTCCCGTGCGGGGAGGTGCTTGCCAAATTTTGAGTCGACACTAACTATTTTTTTGCCCTTGTTTTGTAGGAGGACCTCGGGGAGGGACTCGGCGACCCCCTGTCGTCCTCATGGGCGCCACGGGTCTTGCTGCACCGCGTCTCCACCGACCCGTAGGTATGAATCACCTCCGTCCCCGTCCTTGTAGTTGTCTTACATAGCGCGACCCGACAGGCGTCTCCGTCCGAAAGAGATACGGGCGTTGGTATGCGCATCTCGTGCATATCTGCGACCGTATCTGTTTTCGGATTGTCCACGTTTTTTGGACAGCCCGTGGATGTGTAGACAAGGTAAGCATCCATGCTCGAGGTCCCGTCCGAGCCGGATTTTCTCTGCGGGGACCTCCCCGTTGTTCTCGGGATACACACTCTCCCCGCCGGACGTGTATCGGGAGAACAGCGAGGTGTTGCCGAAATTCGGCCGGACGGGACCTCGAGCATGGATGCTAACCTTTGTCTACGCATCCTCGGTGGGATTAGGACCTATCCTCACCTATTAGATGGTAGGAACGCCGTGTAGATGTAATTGCTGGTTATGTGGCTCGGCGACATGGGCGTATGACCAGGGATGGATAACCGTGAGTGGATGTACCACGGGCCGCAAGTAAGAGCCTTGAATGGGTTAGGGGGACCGATGCTTTCTGGAGCATGCATTTGGCCCAAATTGCTAAGGGGTCTATTCGGATGCCGTGTCCGTGCGAAAAATGTAAGAACAAGAAAAAAGCGAGTCAAGGTTGAAATGGGCAAGCATATTTACAACAACGGATTCGTCCCAAACTATAGCCGCTGGATCTTCCACGGTGAAGTCGATCGTATTAGAGAGGGCGTGGTGAGGCCCCTCCTCGAGGAGTATGATCAAGATGCGGGGATGGCGCACATGATGGCGGACTTTCACGATGCACGCTTCAATGGAGGATTGGAGGAGGAACACGAGGAAACCGCAAAGGCGTTCTCTACGAGATGATGGAGGCGGCACGGCAGCCCCTTCACGAAAGACAATGGTTACTGAAGCCGGATGCCATTTCACGCCTTATAGCGTTGAAGTCGCAATTGAGCATTAGTCGAGGGCGGCCGACACCTGGCCGCCGCTTATTGGGAAACCGCTTCGAGAGGGTCACGTCCCCGCCGAAGAACACGTCACGAGTCACGAGACTTCTTCGTGGACTCAAGATGCTATATGAGTCGTACCATGCTTGTCCAAAGGGGTGCGTCCCTATTTAGGGAGACTGGAAGGAAGCAACGCATTGTCCAAAGTGCAAAGCCACTAGGTTTGTGGAGGTAGAATGTAGTGATGGCGGGAAGAAACAGTCCAAGATCCCGAGATGGTCCTACGACACCTTCCTTTTCGTCATCGAGGCTCCAACGGCTGTACATGACCGAGGAGTCCGCGAAACAAATGACATGGCACAAGAAGGGCAAAAGATACAGATCCCGAGAAGTTGGTACACCCATCGGATGGTGATGCATGGAAGCACTTCGATAATATGCATCCCGAAAAAGCTATGGAGGCTCGAAATGTACGCGCGTAGCGTTCGCATGAATGGGTTCAACCCGTGCGGGTCAACCGGCGGCCCATACACTTGTTGGCCCGTGTTCGTGATCCCTCTCAATCTTCCCCCGGTGTCATGTTTGAGCTCAAGCACCTGTTCTTGGCGCTCATAATACCGGCACCCGGGCAACAATATGGGTGTGTTCATGCGGCCCGGTGTGGGATGATGAGGATGGTGACATTGATGATTACAATAGTGGTAGCGATAGTGATGACTACATGCCGACCTTAGGCATTCGGGAGATAATTTCTAAATCATGTAATACTATTTTGTTATTATTGTTACCTTTTAATTATGTTTCGTTCATTTTGCAATACTAATTGGTTTACTCTTTGTCTTTGCGGGGACACGACAAAATGCCGGGCGGAAGGCGGCAACGTCGACGAGGGGTCGGTCCGTCTCGCGAGACCCCCACCCTCTCCCCACGCCGACGAGGAGGAGGCCGACGAGGAGGAGGCCGACGAGCAGCACCCGACGGTGGAGACGTCGTCGGCGCGGCCGCGTCGCCCGTCCCACGAGGAGGCTTGAGTTTGTGTCGTCGTCGGACCAGCCGGGGAATATCGTCGGGCCAGCCCGGGCCGTCGTCGGGCCAGCCCTCGTCGGGCCACACCGCTTCGAACTTCGGACTCGGTGCCGAAGAGACACACTGCCGAGGCGTCCTCCTCGAGTGCCGGCGGGGTCTACCAAAGCGGGGGCCTCGAGCCTCCCACGGGGGCGATCCCTTTCCCCCGCCGCCCCGTGATTCGACCGCGGTGACAAGTAAGTAGCCATTGATATTTTCACTACTTGTTCATATGACATGTTGCAAATCAAACTTGGACTAACAATTTGTCTTAATGGCTCGTCGCGATGAATCGGGTTGATTGTAAGCGGAGGGGCGGTTCGCGCCATATCAATGGCATCCGAGCCCGGCGATTAAAGAGAACTACCCGGCACGGTGGACCGTCGGGCGGCGAGGGAGGTTCCCGGGCGTGGGACCACTTCGTGCGGCGTGGAGGAGGGCGCCCTTGCCGGGAAGATCAAGACGGACTTTTGGGTGAGTCTGTATGCGGGATTACTTCACGTCGTTTAAATACTATGTTTCTTAAATAATTGAATGATACATGTTTTACGTATGCGAGAACTACTTCACGTGCGAGGCGGGGCGGGAGGCGGTGGCGCTAGAGTGCGGGGACGGTCCTGTCGAGACCGACTCAAGGACACATTACCACGAGGCGCGCGTTTTTGTGCATCACCTCCTTCAACGCCCGGCGTGCTTGGCAAGGTGGTGAGGAAGAACGAAGCAAGGGAGATGATGCTCGAGAGGGAGACCGACCTCACCGAGGACCCGGTACATCGAGTTCGTAGAACGCATTTTTTCAATTCCTTCAATGAAAAATAAGCGGACTTCCATTAATCCTCTACTATGTCATGCGGATGTGTCCGGAGTGGTGCGGCAAGTACAAGGACTGGCCGGGGCCATTGTGGACAAGTGGCTCTTGGGCGAGGCGTGCGAGACCAAGAGACTCCGTCGGAGATGTCGCTTGGAGATGCCGGGCGCTCCACACCACCAAGGGGCGTGCCCCTCCCGGTGTATATGAGCAGGATGGGTACGATTACGGTTGATTTTTTTATTCAAGCGCTCAAATCTCTTCACTTCTAACCATCTCTGTTTCTCCTCGCGATCGGCCGCATGAAAACCGGCGGTCGGTGAGTACGCGGGGTGGGCCTTGACTCACGGCGGCAGAGCGACCCCCGGCCAACGTCTACGACCCGGCGAAGGGGCCCGAGGCGTACACCAACGCCAGCGTCTACCCCAAGCTTACCCGATGCGCCGGAGGCGGCTGTAGCGGCGCCATGGGGGCGACCGATCCGACCACCGCCCGGTGATGAGGTTGGGAGGAGGGAAGCCGCGGCCGGTTCTCGATGGCCAACAGCGCGATCAACCCGTCCTCTGTTGACAGGCTGGCGTGCTTCGGCTCAAGGAGCACGACCTCCACCGACATCCCCATAGCACCTCGGCGCCAGAGCTCCACGCGAGATGATGCGGGGACTTTGAGGTAACTTCAGTTTCATCGGTCGTTCACTGGTTTTACACATGTCCGCTACCTATGCATTGTTTCAATGTTACGGTTGTAATATTGCGAGGCCCGGATGGCGAGTTGGAGCCGGGCGGGCGGCCAGGCGGCACGGTTTGAGGCGGCGGGCGGCCCGAGCGGAGGCCCATCGGCGGGAGTTGGAGGCGATCCGGCAATACTCGGTGCGCCCGGTGCGGGGGCGTGGCGAGCTACTTCGGGGCCTCCGGATCCCTGGTGTGACCACGCCTCCGTTGCCTCCCTCAGCATTCGCTCCACCACCGTTTCCCATTCCTCCTCCTGTCACAGACTCCGGTGAGTATATGTTGTTGTTTATTTATTTTGCACGTATGCGGCTCACTGCGGTACTAATGAGATCGCCTCTTCTTTTGTGCAGCCACGGTCGGCGGGTTCGAACCCGACTCCTCCAGTGACCCTTCTCCACCCCATCCGGCCCTATCCGGTCGGCCCGACTCCACAGTACACGTGGCCAGGTGGCGTTCCTCCTCCGGGCGCGCAGCAGCCACACTACGGGCTTCCACACGCCCCTCCACACCACGGGTGGACGTTCCAGTCGGCGCCGCAGGACGGGTGGTATCCGGGGCAAGGTGAGGACTCTTCGCACCGGGGGAGGCCACGGTTCGGGGCCGTGAAGTTGAGGTGGTCGTGATGGATTTATTTTCGATGTTGGACATGTTGCACTTTGTGATGGATCTAGTTTCGATGTTGGACATGTTACATTTCGTTTGGATGTTGGACATGTTTAATTTCGTTTGGATGTTGGACTATATGTGTGAATTTGTGATATATGTGGATTATATATGTGGATTTGTGAAATATGTGGATTATATATGTGAATTGGTGATATATGTGGTCTATGATATATATATGAATGCTTATGGTATATGTATGTGTTGATGGAGGCTGTGAATCAATAGAAACAACAAAAAAAAAAAATCCCGGCTTTGCCGAGTCTTTGGCACTCGGCAAAGCCGGGTACCCCGCAGGGAATGGCGGTTTGCCGAGTGCGCGTAGCGGCACTCGGCAAAATGACCATAACTTTGCCGAGTGCCGGCTGCACTGCACTCGGCAACGTGCATTTTGGTTTTTTCAAGTAAAACAATTACTTTGCCGAGTCTTTGGGATACGGCACTCGGCAAAGTTTCAAAACAAATCTTTGCCGAGTGCGGGCGTTCGCACTCGGCAAAGAACCTTTTCATATTTAACGGGCGGGCGGGTTCGGGTTCGCGAAATCTTGACATGGCACTCGGCGAACCCTTCGCCAACTGCCGATTTTGGCACTCGGCAAAGACTTCGTTTGCCGAGTCAATCTTTGCCGAGTGGGGTTCGCCGAGTTTGGCGGTCGGCAAATCCTTTGCCGAGTGCAAAACTGTCTTTGCCTAGTGCGTCGGCACTCGGCAAAGCCACCGTTTCCTGTAGTGTCTATTAGCTTTTATTTATTCAAAAATATAGTGATAAATACCAGGATCTCAATAGGGGCGAAAATGAGAACGTGTAAAAGCGCCTGATGTAGGAATCCGCGACGAAGGCTGCGGGAATGGAGAACATCTGCATGACGGCCAAAAACATGGTGCTGGTGGTAGAGGCGGCCGCGACTCCCATGTTCATTGTGCCACGCAGGTAGCTCACCATGTTCATGCCGTTGGCGATGTTGACTGCATTGCCGAGCCATACCAGTACTGCAAACACGCACAGATCGAGCAAAAAACGGTGAATAAGGTAGTGAAGAACGGTGTATATTTGTTACTCTTGGGCCGTGCTTTTGTTCCAAAACATCATCGTAGAGCAAAAAAATGCATGTGTTGAAAATAATGATTAAGGTAAAACCGTGACATAAAAGAGCGTCGATTACAGTGGATAAACAATGATGCTCTCACTCCCCCATGCTTCTTGGTATCAACCGGCCTCCCTCGCCAGTCCACAAGCCCTGCTGTGCTGCACATTCTCTCTCTCTCTCTCTCTTGCGTGGGTGTTGAGTGACTGACTGACTGAATAATATACGTAGTAGCTAGTGATGACCAGCTATATATAGGTGGAAAGTTGGGCAAACTGGTGGTGGACAATATATTATTCAGCAGTAAAAGTATGGATGTCTGACCAATACAAATAAACATATCTCTAAGTAGGGCCACAAAATCGTCTATCCAACAACAAAAAGCAAAGCAGGTAATGATGATTGATGCACTATATATAGAATCAATGCTGCATATATAATGCGAGTGAACCCCACGGAGCATGTAACTATCAGAAGTTGACGACTCACCCGTTCACCAACTACATTTCTTAGATAATGCGTTCACCAACTACATATTGCAATTAGCAACAATGCACGAGCGAGTAACTACATGTTGCGTGTTACATTGTTGTCAGGGCCTGTTTGATAGAATAGAAGTAGTGTGACAACAATGGATTGATACTTCTAAGTGCATCCACACGGACAATTAATATATATAACAAGGCACGAGAGAGGAACTCAATAATACTAAGGATCGATGACAGTCATTAGCTGACTATAGCTAGATGAGAGTGGCTTGGTGAATCCTGTTTACATCCAAGTGCATCCTTGGACCCTGATGCGGCACAAAGTTTGATGACCCTGGTTTACAGAAGCAGTAGCAGAGTGGGAGGAGAAAGCTACTTGTGCTTGTCTAGCTGTGAGGTGAGCTGTAGTATTCAGATTTTTCGTCTTGTAGACATTATGGTGTGGTCCTTAGTTACATTTGATGAAATTTTGAGTCAAAATCTTGATTCTCCAATCAGGTGGTGACCAGAAATCTGTGTTGTTGAAGTAGGCCACCAATTCTTGTAAAGGGGCTCACGGCGCAATGGCAAAAGGTCATTGGTTGGGGGTCCCACCCAAGGTTCAAATTCTAGGTGTGACACTTTATCCTGGATTTTCCGGCGCTATGCATTAAGTGGTAGGCGACGTCCCGTCGACAGCGAGGCGCATGTGGTGACTTCGTGAACTTCAAGATTTGCCCGCTCAGTCCTTCGAATGTGCTCATAGGGATAGGGTTTGTGTACGTGTGTTAATAGGGGTGAGTCTTGGCGTGCGTATTGTGAACGTCTGCATTGTACTGTGTAATCTTAAAAAAAAAGTCACCAATTCTTGATTGTCTGGGATGTAGTTTAGATTTTGGATATCCAATAGTAGTGAAGTTACCTAGCCAAACACTACCAGAATTAGGACATATAATCAGAATTGCCTATGCACACATAACCAACTATCATTGTCACATAGCAATTTAGCATAGAACTAATACACATATCCAGTGATCTGTTTCATTCTCACATACCTGAAAAAATAACTGTGATGATATGTGTTGACACCCCAAAATGTCTGAAACTATTTTTGGTGAATTGAACACGTTAAGAAGGTCATGGACATGATCGGTGTGAACCGGCGTCGCAAAAGCGGAGCGAAGGATCACACGAAGAAGATAGCGAGCCAAAGCGAGCCAGCCTAGCCGGTTTAGCGGGTTCGACCAAATGACCAGGCCGACTCCTTCTCTCAATCGAAGGGGCGGGCGGTTAGCGATTGTGGCCCCGAACCAACTTAGCCAAGTCACTAAGCCAGCTAAGCCAACTATGGCTTACAGGCGAATCAGCCTCACCGCGCTCGTGAAAACCGGCTTAGCCGGGTTGAGGGCGAGCTAAGCCGGTTCATGATGTATTCGAACCAATCTCTTTGGAGATCGTGTTTTGGGAAGTTTTTGAGATACGTATCTAGGTTGTTTTCTAATGGGATAAACCACCTCCCTATATAAATTAAGAGGTTCATGGCGATTTAATCCCATCTACCAACAACCGTAAAAACACAAACATCTCTCTCTTTTGCCCTATTTTGCTATCTTTCAATCCTCTCGCTTTGCTGTTCGGCGAATTTCTCCACGTGATTCGTTGGTGTTCTAGGTAGCCTTGGTGATCCTAGAAGACACCCTTCGTGTGCCTCCTCCCGACGGATCCTTCTAGAGGTGGTTCTAAAGCTTTTTTGGCCGAGGACAAGCTCTACATCGGTCCTATCGATCTCTAGGTCATTTCAATCGATCATGCTACGAGGCTATGTTCTTTGCTGTTTTTGTTGGTTGTTTGCAACCTCAAGGGCGTCCAAAGCCCGCCAGTGTATTGGCGTGGACACATTTCATCGTCAATATGTTACTTTTAGCGACCGATGGTTTGAGGTAAACAGTACTAATGCTCCATCAATAGGAGTAAAAATAGCTGATCTGTTACAAATTTATAGCAACCAATTGTTGGACATTAATATTTATGTTTTAGCAGCCATTGTCCTACGCTGCCGATTAGGCGATTAGTTGTGGTATACTGTACTAGTAATTTAAGCTCATCTCAATGTCAGGTTGAGCCACGACCTGGTAGTAAAATATCACTACCAATGCCATGGCACCAAGGTCCCAATTATTGTCTAGATCATAGGCTTACGACATGATAGTAGCACACTCGGGATCCTGGTTATTGCAACAGTGTCTATAGGTGAAGAGTCTGTGTTAGGGAAGTACAACCCTACAAACAACTAGTGTATCTGAGAACTTGTCACATTAGATACAAACAGCTCAATAAAGTGCTAATATGTTGAATTGTTTATTTAACTATCTGCAAACTAGTTAATTAATATATACTCCGTCTACCGGTAAAAACATTAGTTTAGGGCGGCGACACGGTCTCCAAAATGCCACGTTCACATCTTGTTATTATAAAAATATCTATAGAAATATGATATATCATATATGTATACTTTTATGAAAGTATTTTTTAAGACAAATCTATTTATATAATTTTCACATTTACAAACGTAAAGTTATTGATGATTTATGAAAGTATTGTTTAACCTAAACCTTGTCCAAAAACGACTTTCTTTACCAATACTAATGGAGTACATGTATGATCAATCTTGACTGATATCTATGTATGTCATTTTGTTGCTTCTTGATACAGTGATGACACTATAAATAAGATCAATACAATAACAAAATTGCTCGGAACCATAAATATACTAGAATATATTAATAAATATACATAAAGTAAAGACAAAAGAAGAGCACAAGGTGGTGTGCACGGCAAATACAATTGTTTGTCCATGTCGATTATTTCAAGTTGCGTCGTTTTTCAAATTCAATATATGCAATATGCTTACAGACATTAAAATGCAGGCTTAGGATATGCTAAAATCAGGCATAGACATATCCTTCCAAGCAAACAGGGAACATGCATATAACTTTCTTTATGCCGGCTGTTAGCTAAAATATGCAAAAACAAAAATTGTTTAGGTGGCTGGTAGTATGCTTGCACGTAATGGACTGGCCGTTTTTGTGCGTGCTTGTTGCACTTGGGCTGATAGTTTGTTAGTTTTGGTCCGTTCACTGAAACGCGAAGGAGAGACGCTGGTGCATGGCAGCGCCGCCGGGTCATTGGCTATAGATGGCCAGCCAGGCCGCACAGGCACAAGCACAGCCCAGACACGGCAGCTTAGATTGACTACATTGCTAGTCCTTTAAATTCCTCCTTTAGATCGAATATTCTGTCCTAGTCACTCCTCTATATATAATTTATTTTCAGTATACTCTTTCACATCCTTTATATTAGTCGGCCCCACTTGTCACACATAGAGAGAGAAGGACCTTCTTCTCCCTTTCGCTGAGAACGAGGGACAAGGACGCCGACGGCGGAGGGACTACCCGCCGACGGGGTCTTTATTGCGGTTGCTCCCACACCCGATCCCGATCTTGGTGGTGGCAGAGGCGTGTACGCATCTCAAGGATGTCGGCGGGGAGGGAGTGCCACCGGCGGAGTGCTGCTCCCGCACCCGATCTCCGCGGTGCCTACACCGACGGTGCTCCTCGCCGGCACCTCCCCCTCCCGCTCCTCTCCATCGTCGGGTCCACGGGCATCGTCGTAGCCGTGGTGGTGGCTAACGACGCCAACACTAGGACCGCCGCCGCCACCGAGGTCATCACTCCAGCGCCGAGGCCAAGCTCGCTGCTCCAACCTCGGCACAGGGGCGGCGAGGTGGGGCCATGGGCGACCTGCGGGGGACGACTCCTCCGGCGGATCGCCGCGGCAGACCTCGGGAGCGGACCATCGCAAGCGGGAGCGCCGCGGTGTGCTTGGTGGGCCTGCATGCCGATAGCGTAGCCTCCGCTACTGCACTAGCTTTACCGTGCTGAGGTCAATGGTGTAGCTTTTAATGTACAGCTGTGTGGGGTTTCCTTACGACAAATGAGACTGGAGTGTGCGGTACTGTTCTGCGGTGCAGATAGCCTTAGCCGTGTTATTCGTGATAATGCCACCGTGTCGGACACAGAGTACGACACTATGGAGGATTTGCCGTGTCGTACCGTGTCGATGGGCATGTTGGCTCGCCAAGACTGTGTCATCCCATGGGTGGAGGTGGAGTGTGGCTGGGGAAAAGGATCCAACCGCCATCACCGAGCATCGCCAGCCGACCACATACACCCACGAGCTCCACACCATCACTACCACCATTGAGCTCCTGGCTGCAGCTCTAGCAAGGTCTCTACACCATAGCATCGTCCACTACAACAACTGCTTGGCGATGTCTCCTCTGCACCAAGACCTCCTCTAATCGTTGGAAACCGTAGTCGTCCTCTACACTATCAACGACAACAATGACCACCAGTACCTCACCATCGACGAACTCTCCACCAGACGAGAGCGCAATGGCTCTCCATTCATCATCCATGCAAAGTACGACACATGCAACCTCCTCCGCAGTAGCCTACAATAATTCACAACTCCAACGACAGGGGGCACCAATTGTTCTATGTAGTCGCATTAATGACCAAATGGATGAAGACCGGGTATACTCGCTACCACGGTTTCCTTGGGTCATGCCAACATTTCGCCTCCCGGGAATCTTGCCCGGCGTCAACTTAGTTTCTGACTTGAAGGGGTCGACCAATATTGGGCACGCACAAAGCTGTTATCATCGCCAAGCAAGCTTCGGAGATCTACTTGGGCCGGCTATAGGTTGAGGATCAAGAAAGGAATAGTCCAAAGACTTTAAACCCTTCCCAGGGCCTCAAGCACATTGTTCTCTTCTCTTCTCCTCTCTCTCTCTCTCTCTCTCTCTCTCGCTAAGCCGCCACCACCCCCCCCGCCCGCCCTTCCCAAGCCGCCGGTCCTCCATAGCCGCCGCCGTCGTGGCCACGCCGACGGTGAAACCCCATCAAACCCCTCTTACATAAAACATATATATGTTTTATCCACTTTTATAGTGACAATATATTAAAATTTGGTTAAAGTAAGCATACTTGTTGTGCCATCAATCATGAAGATCAAATATGTATGCATACATGAGAAATAAATATATGTTATCAACAATCATGAAAAATATTTCACTACTAGGGATGTGCTCATTGATGACCTTCTTCTTTCGTCAACGAAGGTGGTAAATTCGTCACCCAAATACATCCAGGACGACTTTGTGACCGAATTTGATATCGCCATTGGGTCGCGTCACATTTGGCAATGCGTGACGGTGGGCAATTTTAGTCACGAAGTGCTTCCCATCCATAACCAAACGTTTGCGGTCACGAAATGCTCTCCTTTTATGACCATTGGCTTTGGTCATGGCTATGCCCCTATTTTCGTCGAGAAGATTTCGTGCGCAAAGGCGAGTTCACGGCGCCGTTAAGCTGCGTTTGTGCATCCCGACGTGGCGCGTGGCGTGGCGTCGGCGTGGCGTGTGACGTGATAGTCGGCGTGGGCGCGTGGCGTGGCGGCTTTGTCGCTTGTTTTCATAGCCCCACGTGGACCAGTTACGCTCTACCACGTGGCTTCATAATTTTGGTCATAGATTGTAGTCACAAAATCGTCAACAAAGACTCAAATTTTTTGGTCACAGATGAAATGTCGAATCGTCAACAAATACGAAGATAATTTGGTCACACAAAAATCAGGTAAACGATATAATTGCAATTGATAGTAGCAAGACCACATAATTCCATGTTCAAAATAAAAAAGCAGTATTCAACCGAGCATACAACTCAGTGCACGCAGCACACATAAGAACAAATACGAAAAAGTTAACAGGCCTCCTCCATCCCCAGGTGTTCCTCTCTACCAGCTTCTTGTACTCCTCCAGCTCTTTTTGTTGCCTCTCCATCCTTTCGTCAGCTTCTACAAGTAGTAAGTGTATTCAAAGAGCTACGCAAGAAACAAGTAGTAAGTGTATTCAAAGAGCTACATAGTACGGATCTTGCTCATGGAATAAATATATGCAGCTACTTACGTTATTTTGAAGATCTATACTATTTATTATCACGGTTCAAACTGACATCTATATATTTTAAATTGGAAACTAAAATATTTTATTTACTTCTTTAATTTGAAATGGTAAAGTGAATTGGATTGTCATTTTTGGACAGTGGAATGGTGAACTGAATTCTTAGGAACCTGCATAGTATCTGAAAGGGGGAACCAAATGGGAGAGAACCATTGTTCCATCGACCAGACTGCAAGCAAATAAAATATATGTAATCATAGACATCAGTGCTTTTGAGAAGTGCAACTATCGATGGGAAGTACTACTGTCAGTATGTATACTGCGAATACCACACATGCATGAACAAAGTAAATAAAAGAGAAGTGCTACTATTAATGACAAGTTCACTCGGATTCTTCTTTCAATAAGTAATTATTCCATCTGTACTATCAAGCAATGTTAGAAAAAAAAATGCCCATTCAATCATGAAAGAGCACCAGGTAAGCAGCTCAAAAAGCTAATGCAAAAAAGTACTAGCCAGCATCAAGTTATAGTCGTGTAAAAGAAAACAGTAAGAAAATCATACTCAGAAGTCAACAATTGATATTCAGATGGCATGAGATATGTATCACCGATCCAGCTATTGATTTCCATGAGATATGTATCACCGAATTTTTACTGAATTTTTTTTTTTTCACCTTTTCTGCACACCAACAAGAATCAAATACCTGTAAACACTTCCTGGCAATCGTCAACCCTGCATCTCTGACAGAAAAATACATCTGGGCATGAATACAATTGGTGCACTAAATTTCAAACATCGATTCAGAATTTTAAATATACATAGAAACAACATATATACAGGGTGCGGAAGAGACGTGCCTGGGCTGAGAAGACAGTTTCGTCCATTAGATCTAGCTGGTGCATCCCATCTTCTAACCACCGATCGGATTGATCAGTACATTATTGAGGATGGTGAGTACCTTACAGGAACATGCCTTCTCAGTCCTTGATGATGTGCTTGTGGTGCTCGAGTTGGGAGTAGCAGAAGGCCCGATTGCTGCGAGCAGATTCGACGAGGTCAGCGAGGCAGAGCAGATCAGAGGGATCTCGCGGATCAGGGCGGGGATAGCGTGCCATACCAGAGGCCATGGATGCAGGACAGAGATTGACCTGGATGGAGTCGAGGAGGCGTATGACCCGGGACCAGTTGCGGGCACTGCAGAGGCACGAGAGCTCGGTGCGGCCGGTGCCCATGGCGGCGGCGGCGGCGGCGGTTCCATTGGAAGGAGCGCTCCCGCTGGAGGGAGGACCATCTCCAGCGACGGCCACGCGGCACCGCTGCTCGCCAACTCTCCACGCTAGGGCGTCGTGCTGCGCGAGGGGCTCAGCGCCGCTGCGTGTAGAAAAAGAGAAACAGAGAGGAGGTTAGGGTTTGGGAGTGGATGAAGCCATGGTTATATATATATATTAGCCTTCTGATCCAACGGCTTTGATTGATCACGTGTTCATCCAATGGCTACAATCCACCGGGCCAAAGTAATGGGCTGAAGTAAAGAGATAGGCAGAGAGGAGGTTATTGTTAGGCTGCACAGTGATGACGTGAATTAGACTCTTTTTTCCTTTTAAAAAATTCTAAACTCGAAATTGAATAAGACATAATTTTAAACTATAAATGAATTCCAATAAAAACATCAACTACAAAATTATAGAGATAAATAATTCAGATCTACAACTATTGTAATTTTTCTTTTTGCAAATGAGTTTATTTATACTTTAAAATTTAAATTATTCAAATTTTGTTATCATACTAAAATTACAGTAATAGTAAACTTGTCTAAAAATTGTACAAAAGCACACAACACCATAGTTTGGTTCCATAAATACACCAAAAAAGATTGAGATGATTTCAAGAAAATGGTACTACACATCTCACATCTCACACTAAGACGAGCATCTCTCACCTAAATGACGAGGACATGTGTCGAGATGTGAGCCATTGTGAAGATGTGCATCAACACTTTCTCCGAATTGACTCAAATTTTTTTTGTCAACATACTACACCAAAATGAGGTGTCCATGCAAGTTTTTAGATTTTTTTAGCTACATTAGGGTATTTAAACATTTTTGTTGAGCAAATCAATAAATAATTACAATAACAGGTAAACTTGGTCTAAAAATTACACAAATGCACACAACACCATAGTTTGGTTCCATAAACACCCTAAAAAAGATTGAGACGATTTCGAAAAAAGTGGTACTACACATCTCACACTAGCATGAGCGTCTCTCACCTAGTGACAAGGACATGTGTGAAAGACGTGGGCCATTGTGAAGATGTGCATCAACACTTTCTCTGAATCAACTTAAATTCTTTTGTCAAGATGTTACACCAAAAGGAGGTGTCCATGCAAGTTTTTAGATTTTTTAGCTACATTAGGTATTTAAACAATTTTTGTTCAACAAATCAATAAATAATTACAGTAGTAGGTAAACTTGGTCTAAAAATTACACAAATGCACACAACACTATAGTTTAGTTCCATAAACACCCCATGAAAGATTGAGACGATTTCGAGAAAGTGGTACTATACATCTCACACTAGCACGAGCATCTCTCACCTAGTGACAAGGACATTTGTGAGAGATGTGGGCCATTTGTGAAGATGAGCATCAACACTTTCTCTGAATCGACTCAATTTTTTTTTGTTAAGATGCTACACCAAAAGGAGGTGTCCATGCAAGTTTTTAGATTTTTTTAGGCTCGTTAAGGTATTATAAAAAGGAAGGAAGCAAAAAAAAATGTTGGAATAACAAAACAAAAATGCCTCTTAGAATTGAACCTAGGACCATAGGTCCAAACTTGGTGAGTCTTGCCATTAGGCTAACCATGTGTTTTCGTTAGTAGGCGTGAACTATTTTATTTAACCAACTCGCATATATGTATTAGAAGCCTAAACATTCGTACCTTGCTAGATGCCTGTACATACACTCACACACGTAACCAGGCCCTTTATACACATATGTGTATCATATTATAAATATTTACACAGATATACGTATACTTATGCAGAATGCCCAATCACCGCCTTGGCCTAGCTCTCGCAATCTCCTTGCTTTGCGTTCCAGTTAAATAGGTAGCCCAGCATTTACGCTTTCGTCCAACATCGGGAGCGAGTCCCTCCCGACCGCGAGTCCCAACCTGCGGGTGCCGCACCAGCGTACTGGAGATATACGTTACAAAGAACAAAAACTTACCTATCTTACACAACAAAGGTTGTGTACTCTAGTGGTGAGACTCCTAGCTGTCAAGCGAATGGTCGTGGGTTCAAAGCCATACGTGCAAAAAAAAAATTTAGCAAAAAGAGGGGAAGGCTGCATGGGGAGAGGACCATGCGATTGTGGGTCTATGACCCATGACCTCGACTCAATTAAGAAACCCACAATTCAATTTTTATGTTCCTAAGTATTAAATAAAAAAACGTTCATACTTAGAGCAAGAAACTTGATGTAGCCTAGTGGTAACACTGCTACTTGTGGAGTGCTTGGTTGCGAGTTCAAACCACCCTTAGCGCATTATTTTTGTCGAAATAATTAAGGGCCAAGGCTTAGCGTGACCGGTTAGTGGGCCGTTTGCAAAAATTGTTATGGGCCAAGGCGAGTTGGTGGGCCGTTTTCCAAAAACAGGAGGCCAAGTGGAGCGTGACCTAGTGGGCCTTCGGTTAAAAAAAAAACCTGTTGTGGGCCACATCGAGTTGGGGGTTGTGAGCCACTTTCGCTTCTTTGGGCGCAGTTTCACGTGGTAAATAAACTCTTCATGGGCCACATCGAGTTGGTGGTTCTCGGGTGGGACCGTTTGGTGGGGCAAACGGAGAGTTTGTTGTGAGAAAACTAATCTGTGATGAATTGAATTCATCGCTCTAGCGAGACAAACGACTCAAACTAATGCTGTGATGAATTGAATTCATCGCTCTAGCGAGACAAAGCGACTCGGTGCGAAAAGTAACCAAAAATACTAGCAAAAAACGTCACGGATGATCATATTTCTACTAGTGTTTCTTACAATAATGATACTAACAAACTATTAAAATTTATTAATAACTATGACATATAATTTATTACTTTAGACAATGTGTACACATTAACCAAAACATTGGCATATTATATTTATTAATAGTAGAACCATTACTGCATAAATAACTTTGTGGCAATAAAATCCAAATATCTTCACAAGTGAGGACAGTGCAGACTGCAGACTTACAAGTGGTTATATCTTCCGGCTCTTTAAGATTCCTTAGCTGCAAGCCTGCAAATAATCATTATAAGGCTTAATTGTTAATATCCTCTTGATGATAGCACAACTAGCCATCCTAGATCTGCCATCTAGCTCTAAACTGGTATAAAGCAATGCAGTGTAGGTGAATACATTGAGGCCGCCGTAGCACTCAACGCTGTCGACTTCGACAGGCTGAATGCTGTGCTGTCTGGCCATATACTATAGTGAACGACGCAAGATAGCTCAATTTTTCATCTCATTTAATGAAACACCACAGACTAGCTTAATTTGGAGCTTAATCAGAGGTGACACTATCTTACACGAACTCTGAATGGTTCCTATGCCGCCTATGCATCACATCATCCGTACCTCAATTAAATGCAATTGACAAAAACACCCAATGGCCGATCATATAAGAATCTTCGACGCTGCCCTTCTTGACTTATTTTGAGGTCCTAAGGCTCGAAACGTTTTGATCTTGGAGTGGGCGTCGTGAGCCAATCATCGACGTACGGTACAGTCCGGCTCAAGATGTGCTTGTCTGGTGATGTCAGAATTGCCAGAAAAGTCACACCAGTCTTTACATAGCAAATTGATCCGCTTCCAATTCCATCCGAATTGGAACCCAAAGCCACCTATGATTTTCATCACATATTTGTCATCTTCTTGCCCTAACAGAAATTTTTACTCAGATATTTCGTGACATTTTTCTCTCATAGAGTATTTTCATGCTTGTACTGATTAGTCCTAATACTATTTTTGTCATGATCTACCTACCACTTTCTTGAAGCAACTCTAAGAAGGAAATGAAACGGAGATGGATGGTCCTGGCGAGGACACCCTGTCTCAAGCATTGGCTACTTGCGAAACGTCCTATTCCCCGGGATGCATGCTTCCAACTAATGAAATCACACATTGATCTCATACAGATACTACACTGGTACAGTACGCGATCGTCAAAGATCTCGCTTTCGAGCCATGTCATCGTCTAGCCACGTACTCTACTTCTCATAGCAGTGGACCCAAAGACTCCATACTTTTCCACGCTTTTTGACCTACCTGACAATTAGGTTCAAGCTTCCACGAAAACACCAACAAAGCAGCCTGACATAAGTAGTGCCACCTGTGCTTGGCTGCGTATATTCAACATTGGATGGCCCATTAGTCGTCTTAACCAAGTCCCATGATATTGTTGTTCTCTGCCCTCTTGAGCAGGCGACCATGACCAGTTCTCCTCTCCAAGATTCAAGAACAACTCCAAATGCACATGGAGGTATTGTGCTTGTTTGTTTGCCTGCTTGTTGGCAACCTCTACCGCATCAAAATACAAACATTTGTACTCCCTCTATCCCAATAAAAGTGTTGTCCTAGCCTCGGCGCTTTGTCCCAATGAAAATATCGTTTTAGGTTATGTCAGGTTGTCAGCTAGCCTGCAAACCTATCCTCTCACTTCCCTCCCTCGTTCCACTTGCTCGTTTGCTACAAGAAAAAAAAAATGACAACATCGACACCAACGCGGAGACAGACACAGCAAGACTGTTGTCGAGGCGGAGCTAGTGGCCGCCCCCCTTGGCGTGAAGATGAAGATGAAGATGAACCTAATTGTGCAGGAGAAGGGCCGTGCCGTAGAGAGGCAGATCTTTCTCTCTCTTTTCTTCTCCTCAAGCGGCGCCCCTTCTCCCGCAACAACAACTTTCCTCCATGCCATAGAGAGGGAGGCGCGCGAGGGTCGTGCCATGGAGAGGAAGCTGGCGAGACCGGCGTGGTCATGCGGCCTTGAGAGGAAGCTCACGAGGGGCGGGCGTGGCCGCTTCGCCCGGCGTTGCCAGCGGCGGAGTGGAGGCGTACTCGCCTCGGCATTGCTCGTGGTGGAGGAAGCACTCCCTCGGCGTAGCCCGTGGCGTTCACGGTACATGGTCATGATGGTTCTCCTTGGTCCATGTGGCGAGCCAGAACGCCACTTTTATTGGGATGGACGGAATAGTCGGTGGTTGTCATATCTACGGTATGTTGGTGCTCGTTCCCCAACACATTGACCTAATATTTAGACATTTTCAAGCACTGCATCTTTAACATTAACCCGGATGGCGGTATGCAGCTTATGCGACCAAGAGGATGAGACCATCGACCATCTTCTAGCGTCCCCGTCCCGACAAGGGAGGTCTGGCACCTACTACTCTCTCGCGCCGGCCTCCGGACACCTGCCCGGCGGCGACTCCCCGCTCGCGGACTGGTGGGTGTGAGTTTGCACCATGGCTCCGCGGCATATCGGGCGGGCCTTCGACTCCCTCGTCCTGCTCGTATCATGGATTATTTGGAAGGAGAGGAACCGGAGGACCTTCGATGGACCAGGGGCGGCGCGGCTACCAGTGCAGCTCGTTGATGCCATCAAGTCCGAAGCGGAGTCTTGGGTGGAGGCAAGCTTCCGCGGCCTCGCACCGGCCCCACAAGGGTTAGCATAGCGCCAAGTCTTGCTTTGCTTACTTTCGTCGCTGTCGTTCTCTCTTTAGTACGCCACTTGAAGCACCACCGTTCAAGCGGTGCCGTTTGTCTTGTTGAACTATTTTCACTTCCCTTAATGAAATACGGGCCAAGCCCGCTTTTGAAAAAAAAACATTAACCCAGATTTAAAGAATTCAGAAAATAATGTTGGAGGGTCAAATGTGCACATTGAGGAACAGTTATCGCAGTGCGGCGCAGCGGCGGTCTATTCTGATTCTGATCACATAACTTTTCTGAGCAAAAGAATGCCAGTCCAGACGAGCTCCAGACGAGCTCCAGCCTCCAGCAGCCTGTTGCCTGCTGCAGATCTCAAATTGAATCTCTGGCGTTCACACCTGGAATAAAAAAAGGTTTCTTTTCCAAAAAAAAAAGCAAGGCTTGTATGATTGTATATGCTACAGCTGGCTCTTGATTAGGACCAAAGTGATGGACATGTTCTTGAGAGTTCAGACGCCTTCCCGTTGATTCGGTCCGATAACCTCCCAATGAAGGCAAGGTAGCCGGCAGATTATATAATGCCATAGCTTGAACAGAGACAAAGAAACAAGGACGGCACAGCTCAGCGTTGAATTATGCGATTATTTCTGATCGAATCAGCTGGGTTCATGAATATATATATTTTACACATGTGTGGTGTTGTTTTACATGATCATCAAAAAATTAAGGCGAGAATCAAGGATTCGTGTGATTAGAGTACAACATCAGCCAATGACTAGTGACATGGCCCCCTCTCCCTTTCTCCATTTCCTGCTCATATCTCAGCAAAATCTTCGAACAAGATTTGAATTCACAACCCTTGTGCGCTTCTGAGGAATGAATGATCATCGTCGATGCGATGCGATGCAGAGTCGAGGCTTCTTGATTTGGATGGAGCATGGGATGCTCTTGTGTTCGTTCCTTCAACTTTGCTCGTTGGTCCCGATTGCTGTAGGGATTGAGCAGCAGATGCTCTTTCATTCTCGTCTAGCTTGTACCAAGATTGATGGTGGACTGGTGCCATTGATGATCAGCTGCAGAGCCTGACGGTGCACGCCACCGCCTGCGCCCAGTACTTGAGCCTCGCCTTCACCTCGTCCGGGCTGTCACCTACATGGGCATACAACAAACACATGAGCTCGATTACCATCAACTAGAGTCGATAAACAATTAATCTCTCGCTAAGATTTCTCGAACAGATTTGCTATGTCCCGTAACGAATCAAGAACAGCAACAAGCAGATCGAGGTTGAAACAGTTGGAGCAGCTTACCAGGACTAGAGATCTTCCAGTTGGTGGCGACGGTTTGCGCTGGCGAGGCCGGAGCCACGGCGGCCGGCGCCTCCTCGGCCTTGCTGCCGAGCTGCTGGTGCTCGTCCAAGAAGCGCTGGCTCATGGAGTAGCAGAGCTCGAGCGCCGGCAGCGTGCCGCAGAGCTCGGGGATCTCGTGGTAGCTGAAGCCGAAGCCCAGATCCACGCACCCCTTGAGCTCCTCCAGGTCGTCGTCGGTCAGGCTCCGCGCCCTCCCCATCCCGCCGCTCTCCCCTGACGCGGCAGAGGCGGCGTCCTCCTCGCCGGCCACCACCACGGGCCTCGACGCCCGCCGCGGCCACGCCTCCCTCTCCCTCTCCCGCTGCTGCTGCTGAAGCCCGCGCCAGACGTCCTCCGCCTCCACGGTCTCCTCCTCCCCTCGTGCTCCTCCTCCGCTCCTGCGCCGATGTTCTTGGCACGGAGACGCTGCTGCGCGCGGCGTCGCGCGCGCGCTGCTGCCGCCGGCGCCGAGGCGGCACGGGCGGCGTCGACGGCTGCTGCTGCGCGGGCGACGATGTCGCCGTGTCTACGTGCTCGTCGTCGCGGTCGGAGTCCGAGGAGCTCCACATCGTCGACGCGGCCGGGCGCTGCCTTGGCTTTGCTCTCCGCGTCTCTCTCTCCGGCCAGGCACGCGGTGGCTCCGCGTCTCTTGCTCTGCTTGGTTTGGACGCTGGGGTGGGAGAGAGAAGGGGGTATAAATACGAGGGCGTGTTGCAAGAGAGAGAGGGACCGGTGGGGCCCGCCTGTATGAACTGTGGGGGCGGGTGGTCTGTCTGAACGGGTGTGCCATGGGGATGCATGTGCGCGTGACGTGGCGGCGGCGGTGGAGTCCCAGTCACCTCACCCGCCACAGCTGTAAAATCTTGTTGTTTTTCTTGTCCCAAGCAAAGAAACGTTCTGGCAGCAGCAAACAACATGGGTTGGCGAAATGGAACCGGGTTTTGACACTTCTGACCCTGAACCTAAATTTTAAGACTATGGACCAAGGTGTTTAACGCGTGGTTGGTAGAAACCACATGCACATATAACAAATGCTTCATAAAATAACTAGAGCAAATGTAATAACTGGTACTTCCTTTAATCACTGTCACAAAAAATACAAATAATCACTTACACATTTGTAAGGATTGTCTCGTTTTAATTTTAATAAAAGCACAGTAGGGGCTCAAATCCCTCCTGTTTTCCCTTAAAAAAAAATACAATGAGTATATCTATATATATAAGAAATTCAGCCATATTTTCTCTTAACTTTGATATATAGACAAAATTATATTCTCTTAAGTGAAACATCATATATTAGGTGTTAAGATGAAATCTAGTCAAATCAATCTTTGTTTTACCAATCAATGTAAAGTTGTAGAGACTAACATAGGAATCGACATGGAAATATTTTTTGAACTTACTGCTTTCGAAATAAAAGTTTAGAAATAATTCCCAATACTGTTACTTGCCCAAATTTTGGTATGTTATTCAGGAAAAAAAATTCACAAAGATTCGTCCCCTAATTCCAAATGATAGCTTATCTTATTTTATTTTAATCTCTCTCATAGAATACTATTTAATCGACCAAAATTAGACATGAGCCAAAATCAGCCGAACAGACTTCTAACATTTCAACTCACGCATATGATTGGACAAAGTTCTTTTGCCTTTTCTTTTGGGAACCTTAGCAATTCCAAACACTAATACAAAACCCTTTCGCAAGCATTTCCTACCATCTTCCCTTAGAATATATCCTTCTCCAACGTGGAGAAGTTAGCCATGTCTGAAACCTTCTAAATTGGTGTGGAGGAAGAATATGTCTTCCACGGCAGCTCTAGGCCAACCGAAACGAATCCACACGCACCGCTGGCCAAACCAGTGACTTCTCCGTTCCGTCGTCCGGTCACTGTCATCCCTTAATTATTAGAAGTTAACAGTGTCGCTTAGCACTAGAATATTCCAGAGAGTCATCATCTCGTGCCTTGCATGGGACACTGTTGAGCTGGCTGGCAGCTAGGTAGCCTTAGATTTGCCCATTCGATCCCTTTCAGAACGGTTCAGCAACTGACAGACTTGTACTCCACTAAAATAGTACATGATACAGCACTGTAAACAGCATCATTAGTCCATCTTATTATTTGTCTTGCCAGCATCGATGAAGAATAAACTAATCTTCAACTGCGGCAGCTCTGTGATTTCAAGAACATGTTGCCCCACTTTCAGTCGGCAGATTTGGCGCATTCTGCTCTGTAAAGTCGCCGGCAGGGGAGAATGGAGCAGAAGATCGATCGGCTGGCTTTGGGTTTTGAATCTACCACTCCCTTTGATGCAAGTTGGTCAGAAGACTAGAGGGCAGCAATGCAATGACACAGCTAGAATCCAACTCAGGTGCCAGGTGAAGACACTCCTTTCTAGTGTGTCCTTAATTAGCATACTCCTGCTTTCTGGGGCACGCACGGCATAATGCCGCTACCTTTGATGGTGATGATGATGCTTAACTCTAACTGCCTCAGGTTTGTTCATATAAAGAGCAGCAAAACAGGTGCAAATAATTATTCAAACAAAAATAAAAACAGGTGCAAACTAACCCAGTACAGAAATGTCACTATGATAAGGTGGCAACAACTCTAACTAATGCCAACTCTAGATCAATAATTTTAAAACTATTTGTACTTAATTGTATCTAATGGACCGCCGTTTATTTGTTTTTAACTTTTTATAAACATTATCACTGTCTTTTAGATGGTGGATCAATGATTTCTAGAGAACTGTTTGATCTTTTGATATTCCAGGTAGCCTGTACCATGTAATTTCTTGAAATTAATAAAAGTCACTTTTCTAAAAAAAAAAAAAAAAAACCTGTACCAGCAGTCCCTATTAATTCCTAGTTTAATACTGTTTCTTATTTGTGTTCTTGGCGATTACAACATTACTTACTGCAGAATGGGATATGTAAATTACTAAATCTTGATCTTTTTAATGTTTCTTATATAGCTAGGTAGATCCAAGATATTTCTTGATTGATGAAAAGGACAAATTTAACATGGCCAGCACATGGACTTGATTTGATCAAAGGGGATATCGGCTTCAAGCTTTGGTGTTAAGTTTAAATCAGCTACACGAACACATCTTTTCTGCTGCAACTTGCACACAAGTTGCAATATACTATACAGAGTAATATATGGAAAGATAGTTTGGGAGTAGTATGGGCGTTGTGTCTTGTGTTTATTAAATTTGGTGACAGTTGGGCCCAGTCTTGGTTGGGCCTACTACTAGGAATTTAATAATTGATACGGCACTAGTGCTCCATAGCAGCAGGTCCACTTGTGGAACAACATGAACGCCAGGTGCGCAAGTTAGGTGATCGCTAGTATTATTTTCATAATTGAGATTACACAAATGTTCCATAACGGTTGGTCTACTTGTAGAAAAATATATTGGTTATTGATTGCTTGAGTTAGGCGACTTAATATCCTCGGATCTTAATATTGGTGGTCTGACATGCGAGCCCAAGGTATCGGTGGTCCCATGAAAATTTACAAATCAAATTAAAGTTCCTGCATATCTACTTTGTTGTGATATTTACTCTTTTCTTTTTGTTTGAGAAACTGTTGTGATATTTACTTAGTTCCTCAAATTGAAGTAGCATGTAAAATGAGTTTTGGGGCAAAAAGGCAAAAAAGAACATCAATTACTAGAAATAAATTAGATCGATACAGGAAAAATTATGGGGTCAAGTATTGATAGAAGTACACAAATCAACATTTCCATGAGGTTGAGTCTCATGTGAGAGACCTTTTAAATTCACAATTTGAAAATCTATTATATACGCCCATTACCTTGTCCTAATATAATGACCCCATACACGAAAATTGAACATGTAACACTTCTTTACAAGTATCGGTTCTTTACATATACATATTCCCATCATAGTGAAGATAATAATGTATGATAAGTTTTCGCAAAAAAAAAAAATAATGTATGAGAAGTGATACAATAGAGTTCATAAAGACAAAGCCACGTCGAATTCAAGGCGCTTGGAGCAATGCTATACAGTCCGGTTAGTTGTTGGGCAACATGATGTCTAAGTCAGCTGCATTGGCTCATTTTTATACCCCACCAAAGGACGTCTGCAATGATACTAGTCAGTTACTAGCTTTAAGCCAACTTATTATCCAATTGTAGTGTTAGGTTTTAGAATGACTCATAGTATGATTAGTCCTACGTAACACGTACTCTAGCATGATTTCGGAATGTATGTATGAAACTAGCTATTAATTAAAAGCTAGATTTTCTACATCTTCTATTAAAATATGAAAAATATGCTAATTAAGAGCTAGCGTATGAACCAGTCACTGCGGGGTACCCTAAAGGTGCCATAAGAAGGTTCGTGGCATTGCTTTGTTATAACGTGTTTGTAGGTTTTGATACTAACAATGGCCTAGTTGGGGAAAACGTTGTGATGCCTTTATTGTCGTATATGTATTTTTTTTAAGGTCTTTGTTACCATATAAAATTTCCTTCACATCTAATAGACAACATATATATTGTCCAAGAGTTTTTGAAATTTTAAAAATGATTCACTATTTTCTACAGTTCAAAAGAATTTCAAAATTGGGCTGATATTGTCCATAAAAGTTCATGGAGATGGATGAAAAGATAAAGTGTGCGCATACATATTTCACAAAATGAATACACAATGTTACAATCAATCCAAGTTAAAGAAAATATAACATGCAACCAAGGAAAATATACAAAACCTTGGAGCAAGCCAAAAAACCAACTAGGTAACAATGAAGGTGCTTGTGTAGTTGGTATGGCCTTATCTTCACAACCATTTTTCTAGTACCTTAGATGTGGTCGCTATATTTTAAGTTGTAGAAGGTTGAAGGGTACATGCAGAGCCTTCTGTCCTAGACCGAGGGATTCTTCAGAAGAGTTGACATGAGGACTATGAGAATGGCCATACTACTGTGGCCAAAGTGGAGCTTCAGCTATTTCATTATAAGATTGCGCAAGCAAATTTTTTTTGAACCAAACAGATCACCTTTAGGTCAAGGATAACATGGTAATGATAGACACAAGCACAAACTAACAGTTATCCGTGGACATCACTACTGGTTTATGTTTTTACCTAACAGTGTTTTGCCTATTGGACCCACCTACCACCAATTATTTATGCTATTATCTACCATTGAATCCGGCTACCACCATTATTTCTAGTAATAAATCATGTGTGGAGACAAGAAGATCATATGTAGAGGTGGAAGACTAATTTAATTTGAATATCTATGGATTTTAGCAAAAGATCTAGGAATTTAAATTTTGGTGGGGACCATCTCTTCCTAGTTCATTTTTGAACTAGAGGGTATCCATTTGACATCCATGGACATCCAACTTCCACCTATGGATATATGAGGTTCCGTTCCTGTAGCCCCACACAAGAATCCATTAATTCATTTGCCATAGACGATATATTAAGACAAATTCCAAAGTGAATTATGTGTACCCTAACAAGATTAAAAATTACATAAAAATTATTTGGACTCGGGGTCTATATTGAATCATATGTCACTAATTCAATCGTTTTGCAGGGATCTCAAAGTAATTCATTAATTCATTGCCATGTTACATACTCCCTCCATATTGAAAAGGAAGTCGTTTAGGACATTGACACGGTCTCCAAAGTGCAACTTTGACTTCTCTTTTCTATCAAAAATATTTATTAAAAAATTATATATGTATACTTTTATGAAAGTATTTTTTCAAGACAAATCTATTGATATGATTTTCACATTTCAAAACTCAACGACTTAAAAGTTATTAATCATTTATGTTCCCAATGTTTGACGAAGCCTTTTCCAAAAACGACTTCCTTTTTCAATATGGAGGGAGTAATAATTATTGACGAGTACCCGGCCAAAGGAACTACAAGAGCACTTCTTTCAAGCAACTCACAAGATTAGTGACTCATGGGTCCATGTAATTAAAGCTTCATGACCAAGAGCTAGCCGAAATGCTATGGTATCAAAAAATATAAAAACAGAAAACTGTACAGCCGTATGTACACCGTATATGTCAATTCAAAAACCCAATCGAAGAAGTTGCTAGGAAACCAAATAAAAGCAACGACTACCAGCAGATCCCCAGGAAGGAAAGCAGCAGCGAAGATGAACACGGAACAGCATCGATCCATCGATGGAATCAGCATCACAGCTCAGCATATATGACAGCATCTCTTGGCGATGCGAATCCACGGCAAGAAATTCGAATTGGGTAGCTGCGAATTGCTGACTCGGAGCGATCGGCTCCACGGAATCTAATTCCGGGTTGGAGATGCCCCGCGGGGCACCATCACTGGATTGCTAGTAGTAGCAGCTATTATTGCTTGACGAGGACACGCGCGTCTCCATCGCTAGCTATTCTGCGCACGTTGTTGTCGACACGGAGGTGCTTACGTGGCCAGAGCCACGGCCGCCCTGTATTTACACGCATGAAAGCTACTCCTATACTAGTTAAAGGTATGCATGCATCCGATAACTTTGGCGACTAATTTAGCGTAAGCCGGGCGTATTCTACGGCTTCCAAGTTGCATGCGTACAGGGACGAGACGCAATAGTAATCACGTACACGCATCACGATTCACAAAGGGTGCAGGCAAGATTGACAAGGACTCACCACCAACTCCACATGCATGGCCGTTGGAGAGACCTTACCAACAGAGAAAGCTTGTTGGTATAAATTAACGCGAAACGAGAGAAATCATGGCGCGCCGCGGATACCGATGTAGCTTTCACCCGGGAGTATTCAGAGTGTCGATTTCCGCGGGAACGTGAAGTGTACTAGAAAGGTTTAGAACGTCCTAAGATAATAATGGTAATGATGTGGGAAGAGAGGGTTAAGTTTTCTAAGTATTCTAATGAGATCTATATGATCAAAGGCTCACTCTACTTTACTTACGTCGAACAGCGGTACCGTCCGATCCTCGAAAAAGACTGGGAAAGGGTGATCGGGGAAGGCCGCCAAAAAGCTCTCTGAATCACCAACCCGACGTGGTGGATTACAAAGACTTGGCAATTTTGTCACCCCCAGGGCTACCACAACTAACCGTGGGATTGAAGCAAACTTCGGGTAAACTCTAGTCTAGACACCACGTCTACACTATCGATTACTACTCTAGCCACGTCACGATAACTAGAGCACTCAATACGGCGGAGATCCAAAGTAAATATAGTAAAGTAAGAACTGAAAGTAATTAAATAGAATAAATAGAAATAATAAATGAAGAACACGGAGATTCTTTGAAGAGCGAACTTGTTGCGGCGAAGTACAATGATGATGAAGATCCGGCAGTCCGGATCTCGGCTTTCTCCTCGCCTCTCTTCTTGATCTTACAACTAGATGAACTAGAAGAACTAGAACTAGAACTAGAACTAGAACTAGAACTAGAACTAGATGAACTAGACAACTAGAGGGACCTCTCTCTCTTCTAATATGAAACCCTAGATTTTTCTCTGTCGATAGCTAATGAGGAGATGATGTCTTTTTTAGGGCGCCTTGGGGCTGCTTATATAGTCCGAAGGAGGTGCCGCGTCTTGGACTTGGATTACAACTCGTTACTCTTCCCATCGTCGCAAATGGGATCAAACCGACATTAAACATGTGGTTTTAGATCGGCGTGTCAAAGTCGGTTGAGGAAGCTTCGGAAGCGCGGCGATGGCGTGGAGGGGAGGCCGGCGGCTTTGTTATTTAGGCGGTCGCCCAACAATGGGCCCACCGTGGGTCCCGTGACTGTGCCTTCTCGAACCTTCTGGACTCCTATTTCTTGGGTGTTAAGTCTTGATCACGCGTCGGGATTAGTCCCGGAGCTTTCTAGCATCTTTCTCGGAGTTGGATTAGCGTTACGTTATGTAGTCGTGCGGCTCGCCTCGTTCGATGTTTTCTGTTTAGTCCCCTCGCAATTCACAACTTTACCAAAACTGGTGGAAATATGTTAGTGACACCCTATTCTAGGTTGTTATTATGATTTATACCCCTTTCTCATGTTTATTTGATTAATAAATTTATATGATAACAAGTGTCAACAAACTCCCCAAGCTTACCCTTTGCTAGTCCCTAGCAAAGCTATATGCTATAGTAGGATCGAGTTGCTACTACGCTTTCACACCTCGTATAATTGTGTTTTATCAGAAATACATTCTCCTCTTAACCAGATTGCTCTCTCATACACATTTTACCATGGGGCGTAGCCTTTTCACGAATCATAAGCAATTAAGAGACGAGAACAATCAAGTTAAGTACCATGTCTCAAGCTCTTCGATCAACTATCATCCCGAGTTTTTCGTTATTTTTTCAAAAAAGAAACTTCGAGAGATCCTATGTATGACCCTCTCAAGTAGGTGGTATATATATAGTGGAGTCGCGCGTGGTAAGATACATATGGTGGGATGGTAATGGCGGAATGAATGAGGATGAAAGGTAGTAAACAGACCTTTAGCCCCTTTTTTTTTTTTCTAGTATTTTTCTTCTCAAGCATCTTGGACTATATCTCTCTTTCTAAAAATTGCTAAGACACAGGCTATCCATTCTTGGAGAGGTGGGCTTTGCCGGACTTTGTCCATTTTTCTCTCTCCTTAGAGATGTGGGCCCTACTCACCCTCGGACACGTGTCCATTATTTATCTCTAGATATATTTTTATTATTAGGGAGGTAGGCCCTTCTCGCCTAGTATGACTTTTGTCCGTTACTCTCCCTCTCTCGTCTCACTTTTCTCTCTAAAACATTTATTTTTTCTTTTCTCTTTCTCTTTCTTTTTTTTTTTTGAATGTAGCCCAGCCTCTATTTGGCATAAAAAAACACCGAGAGAGACATATCCAAAGATTGCAAGAGTTTATTTTTAATTATGGCTTAGCGGTGATGGAGTATGGGGAAAGCGTACTTCTAATTTAGAAGCGTATTTGGTGGAGTGGGATGATCTTGATGTGAATGATAAACTCTTAAGGGTCATAGCTAAGGAACTCATCATGTAATATTTTATAATTTTTCAAAGATAAAATCAGGGAATCAAGTATCTCTAGGAATATGATAAACAATGACTCAACTTTTCATGTATCTTTATCCTTCAACGCTAAGACTCGAGATTAAGCATGTGCTTCCCACAGTATTGGGTTTAGAGCAAATTAAGCATTTAAAGCTTTAGGAGAATCTAAGTCCGAAATGTAAGTACTTTTAAGAGGAACTATGGCGGAGCAACTATTCATCATTTCCTTAGCATATATCATCAAGATCAATATTTAAAGAGAAAAGCCAACTAGCGAGACTCGGCATTTATTCGAGACTCTAACAAACTAAGACTCTAATTATGACCAATTAAATCTAGCAAAGCAAACATATATAACTAGCTAATATTAAAATGGATAGGATAGTGATACTTATATCGTGATAATCGGGGGTGCTCTCCCCAAGCTGGATCTTGAAATAGTCCTTTGATTCCTCCTTGGAGCTTGTTAGTCTTGGGTCTTCCTTAAATATTCTCCCCGCAAATATTAATTCCACATTCCCCGAAGGAACAAATTCTAGGAACATATTGTGAGCCTTCATGTGCTCACTTCTTTTTGGGGTTTTTTTCTATAAAAGCATGGACCTTCATGTGCCCACATATTTTTGAAAATTTTTTCTATGCAAAAGGATGATGATGCAAAAACATATGAATGCAATATTTTTTATATTTTTATTTTTGTGCCACCACCAAGAAGGAGTGCTTACATGGGGCTTAAAGATCAACAGATGCAAATGCAACAACATATTTATGGTCTTTTCTAATGCGGGTGTAGGAAAGTAAATATGCTAAAGGAAATATGCTAATTTAAATATGCTTTGCGAAAATAAATATGCGAGATAAATATCGAGTTACCTCTCGATGAGAGTTTTTGAGTACTTACTCCCATGGCGTCTTTGTCATCTCGGCGCCTCGTCGGAATGTCGTAATGCGGTATGATGTCGTCAATGATCTCGGCAGAAAAGGCGTAGATGAGGTAGCCGATGGTGTTTGTTCGAGTTGGTGACGGCGGGTAGCGGTAGGTCTTCGAAGGTGTACTCTTGTTGTCCTCTTTAGTAGGTGATGATTCTTTCTTTCCCCATGCTTACTTCTTCGGGTAAAAGCGTCTCCAGCGTCTTGTTCTTCTTGGGCTTGATAAATGGAGGATGCCCTCCCCAAGCTAGGTATTCACCCCTAGTCTCTTAGCGATGTTGGAGTAAGGGTAGACAATTGTGGAGGTATCAACCCCTCTTGGTCCTTCAAATCTTGCTTGATCACTCCTTGAGTGCTTCATCGATCTTGACAGTTGCATCTCCTAGTAGGATGGCATCACCCATGTTCCTTGCTTTCGGTGTGTGTGCATGTCGTAGGTCGGGACATTCACTTGTGGAATTTTGGAGAAGTGGCGAGACTCCTCCACATTTTGCGCAAAGTGTGTCCTCGCTTGCATAGACAAAGGTAGAGATCACGTGCATGGGCTCTATTGGTGGGAAAACACCAATAGAACCAAAACTTTATTCATCTTACTCTATCCTTGGGCACATCTAAACATGGTAACATAATGTGTTCTATTTATTTATGACAAAGGTGACAAGATCGGACACCAAGCATGAAAGTAGCATTTAAAATTGTAACATGAATGATGAGTGATCAAGTAAGTGGTGTGAAGAGCAAATTATAGAGCTAAACATGTTGAGATCATCGAGGTAGAATCAAGCAAAGTTGTAACTCTAACATGTTTGACTTTATGAGTAAGCCATGATTAAAGAGAAGGTTCTATGACTTACCTCAAGATGTTACCTTTAATATTAGGAGCATGATGGCGCCGAACATCTTGTAGAAGTCCTTGTGTCTTGCTTCATCTCGGTGTGAGCTCATCTCGGGACCTCCCCAAGCTTATTTGAGAGTGTCTTATTTCCTACAGGGGGTTAGTCCAACAAAAGATTCTTTTTCGCTTCAATCCTATAATGATTAGTGACGTAAACACCGAAGGAATATTTTCACATGTATATTATAAACTCATATCAAAAGTAAAGACTCATGTTCTATCTCAAGAATTCTTATTTTTAGGACACAAGCTCTTCCTTAGGAAACCTTTTTGAAAGCTACTTAAGATAGTGAAGTGGTCTCCCCTTCAACACCACCTATATCAAGATTCATGACCACGAGATCTAGAATATTTATTATAGATGAACGCATCTACAATCACCCTCTCAAAATCTATAGGAGGCAAGAGCACGAGGGGGTTGTATGTCTTGAGAGTGGTTAGACTAGAGAGACTAGGTAGTTCAGGAAGTTTCTCATGTGAGCATGAACTAGATGAAGTGTCTATGTAGTAGCTTCCATGCTCATTGATGTCATCCTTCTTCTCAAACTCCAAGGTTGATTTGTCATAGATATCTAAAGTTTCTCTTGGAGTGGTGTCTCTCGTGTCGATCTCATCTAAGGTCTCGTCCATCCATTCAACGGTACGTAGCATATAACTCTTTATTATCCTCTAGCCATTGTTGTCGCTCTTCTTGGTCTTCCCGGTGGTCTTGATGGCTCCTATATTTAGGTTGTCTTGATGAATTTTTAGGGCCCTCAAGGGTCTCAAGGGAAAGAAAGAGTACGAGGATTCATCGGGGTTAAGGATGGGTCCGAAAATGGGTTCGAATATGTAATCTTGTCTAGGCATGGAAGGGGAGAAAATAAGATCGTCTTCTAGGTAGCTTGGCTCTCCTTCTATGGCATCACTAGACATGCCATCATAGAATTCCTCCCGATATCCTTTTGTAGGAACGAGAACATTTTCTAAGAGACTCCTCCTCAAAAGAATTTGAAATATATTCACTTGGAGGTCTCTTAGGTGAATGCATTCTAAATGATAAATTCGAGGCATTCCTAGAATTTTCAAAAGATCAACCTCGATGGAAGGATGGGATTCATCACTCTCTAAAGTGTTTAGAGTGTGATGTGTTTCCATAGTAGAAGATTCTATGGCAACCAAATCTTTAGAAGATATTATAGGAATTTTAGATTTGGTTGCGTGTGTCTCCTCTTGTTGTTCGGGGCTTGGCTGGACTTCTTTTCGGGTAACTCATCAAAAACGTTAGTGTAGGGAGTGTTGTCAAGGATTTTCTCAAGAATGGCTTTTCCCTCACTAACTAGTTTATGTGAGAATGATCCTCCCGAAGTGATGTCGAGATGCAGGCAGCCTTCCTTGTTAAGACCGTGATAAAAGTGATAGAGCGGGACATGGTCGGGCAAGGAAAGGTTTGGGCCCGAATTGGTAAGGCTTGTGAATCTAGCCCAGGCTGCTCCTAGAGTCTCCTTCTCTTTTGTCTAAATGTAAGAACTTCTATTCTAAGGTCAGCGATTTTATAAAGAGGAAAAGAAGGCAAGACAAAATTTGTCTCGAAGTTCATCCCAATCTCCATTTACGTTTCCTATAGAGTGAGCATACCATTTTCTCGCTCTTCCCTCAAGGGAGAACGGAAATAATTTCCATTTAATGGTCTCTTGTGTCATGCCAGGAATATTCCTGCAAGAACACAACCTGCTCAAAATCTCTAAGGTGGGTGTATGGATCTTCATGTGCTAACCCGAGAGAAGGATTGCTCGAACCATGGCTATAAGAGCGGGCGAAGCTCATAGCCATCTGTAAAGAATAGGGTGTGAAGATGATGGAGGCTCCAACATGTCGCCCTTTGGAGCAAAGAATTTAATGATAGGAGTGAAATCCATATGGTATAGGTAGGGGTAAAAGGAAAGAAAGGTAGAAGGGAAAAAAAGGTAAAAGGTAAAAGGACGATCGTGGTTCTAACTAGCACATTACCGTTCCCGACAACGGCGCCAAAAAGCTTGTTGGTATAAATTAACGCGAACGAGAAATCCGCAAGCACACGGATACCGATGTAGCTTTCACCCGGGAGTATTCAGTATCGATTTCCACGGGGAACGTGAAGTGTACTAGAAAGGTTTAGAAACGTCCCTAAGATAATAATGGTAATGATGTGGGAAGAGAGGGTTAAGTTTTCTAAGTATTCTAATGAGATCTATATGATCAAAGGCTCACTCTACTTTACTTACGTCGAACAAATCTCTGCATCGTCGATCCTCGAAAAAGACCGGAAAGGGTGATCGGGGAAGGCCGCCAAAAAAGCTCTACGAATCACCAACCCGAACGTGGTGGATTACAAAGACCGACAGGTCAAGTCACCCCCGCTACCACAACTAACCGTGGGATTGGGCGCAAACTCGGGTAAACTCTAGTCTAGACACCACGTCTACACTATCGATTACTACTCTAGCCACGCACGATAACTAGAGCACTCAATACGGCGGAGATCCAAAAAATATAGTAAAGTAAGAACTGAAAGTAATTAAATAGAATAAATAGAAATAATAAATGAAGAACCCGAGATTGCTGAAGACTAACTTGTTGCGGCGAGGTACAATGATGATGAAGATCCGACGAGTCCGGATCTCCAACTTTCTCCTCCCTCTCTTCTTGATCTTACAACTAGATGAACTAGAAGAACTAGAACTAGAACTAGAACTAGATGAACTAGACAACTAGAGGGACCTCTCTCTCTTCTAATATGAAACCCTAGATTTTTCTCTGTCGATAGCTAATGAGGAGATGATGTCTTTTAGGGGCGCCTTGGGGGCCGCTTATATAGTCCGAAGGAGGTGCCACGCCTTGGACTTGGATTACAACTCGTACTCTTCCCATCGTCGTCTGATCAAACCGACATTAAACATGTGGTTTAGATCGCGTGTCAAAGTCGGTTGAGGAAGCTTCGAAGCGCGGCCGATGACGTGGAGGGGGGAGGCCGGCCGGCAAGATTATTTAGGCCGGCCGGCCCAGCGATGAGCCCACTTCGTGGGTCCCCCGCTGACCGGTGCCTTCTCGAACCTTCTCGGACTCCTATTTCTTGGGTGTTAAGTCTTGATCACGCCGGGATTAGTCCGGAGCTTTCTAGCGTCTTTCTCGAGTTGGATTGCGTTACGCTATGTGAGTCGCATGCGGCTCACGAATTCGATGTTTTCCTCGTTTAGTCCCCGCAATTCACAACTTTACCAAAACTGGTGGAAATATGTTAGTGACACCCTATTCTAGGTTGTTATTATGATTTATACCCCTTTCTCATGTTTATTTGATTAATAAATTTATATGATAACAAGTGTCAACACGCTGGGATGGCGCCCGGCAGTGCTTGCCCCCCTTGGTGGACGCCTTGCCGCCGGGTGGTGGGGGTGCGGCGGTGGTGGGGTTGAGGCGGTGGTGGCGGCGAGGTGCCGCTGCGTGGTGCGGCCTTGGGTGTTCGGGCGGCATCGGGAGGAGCTTGAGGACGACGGCCGCAGCCGCTTTGGCCGGGGCAGGGGGTCCGCTTGGTGCCGGCGCCTTGTTGGGAGGGAGTTGGCCGTTGACATGCGGCTCCCGGCACACGGGCGCTCCTCCGTGGACGACGGCGGCGGGGCGGCGACGATGGCCCGCATGGGGCAGGACACGGCGATATCTCGCCATGCTGGAGGCCCCGCGTGGTGGCGTCTCTTGGCGGGCAGCTCTTGGCCATGGTGGTCGGGATTCGCGTCGGCGGACTTCTCGGCAAGCGGTCGGCAGGCCGAGGTGAGATGGTGGTGCTCCCCCTCCTCCTTGTCCTCTGTTTGTTCCGGCCGCCTTGGTGGCGGGGCCGGGTGGCTTGCGCCGGGTGCTCCTGGGCTTGTGTGTTCTCGCGGTGCCGTGGCAAAGATGGTGGGAGGTACCGAGCCATTTCATCGCGAGGAGTTGCGGAGGCGACGGGTGCGGCCGCGCTTGTCCGGGAGCATGTGTTAGGTGCGGTGTGGTTCCGGCGAAAGCCTTCACCGACATTCGTGTTGGTTATAGTGGTGGCGGCGCCCTTGGGGCGTCGTGCTTCTGTTGGGGACACCACTATGGAACACCGAGGCCTTATGCATGGAGTCTTGGGGTGAAAACCCGGTCCAGCTTTTTGACGAGCGACGGCGGCGCCATCGGTGTCGCGCCCTCCTTGAGGCGCCGCTCATCGAGACTCGCCCTAGCCGGTGGCAAAGGTGGTTGGTCTGGCTGGTCTCGTCGCGACTTTGAAGGTGTGCGGCGTCCATGTGTTGGCGGCAAGGTGCGAGGGCCCATGGGTGCTAGTGGGCCCGGCGTTGGCGGGCGCGCATGGTGGTGGTGATCTCGGTGCTGGCGGGCGGAAGTGGTGCTCCAGTGCGGCGTTCGATATCCGAGTCCCGGGCGGTGGTTGAGTGGAGTGTGAGGCGGTGGGTGAGGCGAGGCCCCATCGCAGAGTAGCCAGGATCGATGGTTTTCAAAGGTGCCGCGACGGGATTGTTCGATGATGCTACTGCCGAGTGGGGATCGACGATCGTGGGTGTTCGCATGGGGGTGCTAGTCCCGTGATGGAGGAGTTCTCGTAGTCGCTTGGGCTTGCGGCGGCCGCGCCGGGCGGCGTGGCACAGCGTTGGCGGCGACGGCGCAAGTTTCGACGGTCTACCGGGCTCCTCTCCCGTGTGGTGATGGTGGTGGTGTTTTGTGTTGTGTGCTTGGTGTCGATGTCCCAATCCGACTACACCGTTGTGGATGGAGGCTCGTGTTGATACCCAATCCAACCGAGTGAAGCGTCATGTTTATTTTCTCCCATCCGAGTTGGTGTTAGTTGGGTCCGAGTTGCTTTAGTGGTTGTAATAAGTGGTAGATGGAGTGGAACACTCCCTAAAGTTGAGTTGAGTGGGCGCTAGTTGTGGCGCAAGTTGAGTTGATTTGGTACATGGGTGTTCAAGTGGAGTAGGGTACCCTCTACAATTGTATTGTTTTTTCTGCCCGGTTTCAAAACCCAACTGGCCGGGCACTATTGCCTTTTTTCTTTGTTCGTCTAATAGAAATCGCGGCAAAGCTTTTTCCGTTCTTTTTTAAAAAAGAGCTAATTTGAGGGGGGAAAAATCAGTTCCTAGTCCGAGCGCACGTAGGAACATAGTGGATCGGATGATGACAAGCAAGTTCTACAAGTACATATACGTGTGGTTGGACAAGTTCAGGATCGGAGGCAGTGGCTTTCGCTCCTCGACTTCACTCGATCTTATTGTATTTTGTACTACATATACGTATCTAGCTAGCTTCTACGCTTGACCTGGAGTATGTCGATCAGCACATGGATGCACTGCATGATTCATGCATCCATGTGACTAGTTGCAGTTGTACACTATACCATGCTTTGCAGTTGTACACTGTACCATGCTGTTGAGAGATCGCAAATTAAGTGACGGCAACTGCCCACCAACGTTTACTCATGTGGCTGCTCCAGACTCAACACAAAATGTGAGTCCGAAGCAACACTGCTGATTTTCGGAGGGGACCTTTTTTTTTGTTTTTATTAGGGGCAAGCAAGTGTCTGTCGCTAACCAACGAGCATTATTATCACAAATTACAAAGATGGTTAGCATCAGCAATAGCCAGCTCCATCCAACTGTATCGCATACTTAGCTCCATTGGCAGAGCTTCTCCACTGGTTCCACGAGCCGTTTGGAACCATTTATGTCAAATAGCGTAAAACATAACGGCTTCACTCATGAAGCCTCTCAAATCGTACTAATTTTGAGGTGGGTTAAAGCAAAAAAAAAAAAAAAAAAGTGAATTCACCATGCTTCACCTTATACTCCGTGGCGTTATGCGAGAGCATACTTTAAGGAACTTTATATGTGAAGTTGTTTTCCAAACAATTTATCAAAACGGTCCAATTCCACGGTTCCACGACTTTACTGGTAAAGTGGAGCCCTGACACCTGTGACCATATATAGATGGCTTTTTATTTACATTTTGAGTGAAATGCATCATTAGTCCATTCACTTTTAGCCAGGTTTCACTTAGATCCATCAACTATGAAAGTGGTTTTGAGTCCATAAACTTTTTAAGTGATATATCTATGGCCCATACCCCTTCATTTATGTTTTTAATTTATGAAAACATCCCTCTATTTCTTTTTTGTTTCATTTGCATACCCCTCTATAGGTTGTACGCCGTACGCATGCTTGCAAAGCCCTCACACTCGTCGATGCATGCCTGTAGCCCTCAAGCTCGTCGTTGCATGCTCGCACGCGGGGGCGGAGCTACAGGGTGCTCCACGCTCAAGCCCAACCAAGGGCATCGTAATCGGATGTATATGCCTCAATTTGTCGCTCTCCCTTCGCGGCCGCCAAATGTTAGAGCATAGCGCCGCCGCCGCCACGGCCTTCCGTATTATTCTCATATTTCGTGTTAAGTGCGAATCCCCTTCCTTCATGTTTTCAGCCATTGTGGCTTCCGCGGGCATGCATCATGCAACGCACCAACACCGCTGGAGCAACAACAAACATCGCCACACAACTAGGCTTCGCTCGCCACATTTCCGACTCCCCGCCTCCAGAAGCCGCTTCCGCGAAGCGAGCCTGGCCGACAACAAGACACAAAGTAGGAGGCCGACCACGGCGGCTTCTTCTTCTAGAAGCGTTTCGTGAGGCACTAGGGTACTAAGCTACAGATACGATCGCCGAGCCGGGCGGAGGTGGAGCACGCGCACGGGGGGGAGAGATCTAGCTAGGACGACGACGTCTCAGTGCGAGGGTGACCACCGGCCGCGCCGCATGACGACCGCTACAACGGTGGGATATGTTGCAATGAAGTAGGGGAAAACGTGCTTGACAACCGTGGCCGCAGTGGGTACGCCGCGACGTGGCGACAGCTCAACTTGTCGGGCCCGGATTCATGCCTAAGGTTTGTTGTGCGAGGACAAGGCGACCGATAAGCGGATGGCTACCATCATCAAGGATCCGCACGAGCTCAAGGTAGAGCCCGAGCTTGTTGGGCTCGATGGGCATGAGCCCCCCTGAGCCAATAATCTCACACGGAGGAGAGCTCGACGCCTGTAAACCTCGAGAGGGTACACATGTGAAAGAAAAAGAGATAGTGGGATGTTTCGTAAAATAAAAAAACATAAACGAAGAGGTATATATTATAGATGCATCAATTAAAAGTTTATAGACCTAAAAAACCACTTCATATTTGATGGACCTAAGTGAAACCCGATCAAAAGTTAATAGACTAATGATACATTTCACTCAATGAAAATAAAAGAAGTTCAACTACAAATTTTTAAGTCTTATTAAGCATTACAACTTTATTACAACTTTACTTTAAGCGGTGATGCCTGAAAATTCAGAGGATGGACCCAAATTTCCAAATGCTTTCTAAGCCGTCTCCAATGGTTACCAAATCGCTAGTTAGAAACAATTTTATTGGCTATCAATGTCACTTTTACAAATCGCTATTAGATGAGACATCTAAATAAGAAAAAATAAACACTATAGTTGAGAGTTATGTGAGAGATATGTTTCTACAGGAGAGCGGGCTAGATTAGATATTTATTAGTCGCTAGCTATTTGAGAACTCTCCTCGATACCAATCAACACGTTATTCTTTTATATTATTTTTATACCTCATCTACTAGCTATTTGTAAAAGTGTCATTGATAACCAATAAATTCCTCATAGCTAGCTATTTGAGCACCGTTGCAAGAGAACTCCTGAAACCAACCGTTGTCACCGCGCAGCAGTTTCTAGAATCAACTGTGTCTTCGATTCCGACGGCAGAGTCTCATGAGTCAGCAGCCCACGGGCGCGTGCCCTCACGCGTGGCGACACCAGCAGCCGCACCGGGGGCGCATGTGGGCCGCCTCTCCGGCATTCCGCAGGCAGCTCGTCCTGCTCCGCTCCATCCTCCCTTCTCCCGCCCCGTCCTCCGTCGCCGGCTTCCCCAATCCTGCCCCTTCTCGTGCTCCAGCTTCCTCCAGGTCCGGGCCAACCACGCGATGGCGGCGTCCGCCGGGACGGTGTACGAGGCGGACGCGGGAGGCCGTCGTGCGCCGGATCACGCCGCCGCTCGACCGCTCCAGGCACAAGGGGCCAGGCAGGTCAGTACTCTGTACCGCCGCCCATCATGGTCTCCTCACGCGCTCTGGTCTTGTGTCCCAGCGTGTTTCTTGCGGCCAACAAGCTGCTGATGCGCGTGGCGTGTTTGATAGAATTCCCTGGTGCTGATGGAGCGCTCTGGGATGCATGCTGGGTTCAGTCGACAGGCGGTGGTCTGTTGGTGCTTATTCTGGGAGGGATGGTGGTTATTGTGTCTCCCATGTTGTGAATTGAGGACATGCGTAGTAAAAATCGCGCCAATTGGAGTAATATTCGTCCAATTTCGATGCTGTAATGTTTTGGTTTGAATTGTTGACGATTCGAGCTCAGTAGAATCAATCAAATCACAAAACACTTATCTGAAGCTAACGAGGATGTCTCTGCCACTGAAACAAATTCAGGGGGGGCATTGGTTAGTGTTGAAATTAAAGTTCTTGATCGGTATGTGTCAATGTGATGGAAGTTCCTGATGGACATTATAAGTGTGTTCGGTTTGTTCACCAGCCAGTAAAGGTCCCTGGGCGGGGCTTGCTTGTTGTGATGTAATCAGGGCTAGAGAAGTTACAATGCACAGGCCCAGGGTCGGGGGAGCCTATGGCAGCTTATTATTTAATCGAATTTACTGTCTCTTTTTTGGGTATGCAGCTTATTAAGCTAGGACTATTAGTGTGCAAAATATAAGAATATTTAATCGAATTTACTCTCTTGTTTTTTTGCCTTTTTGGGTAAGCGGCTTATTATTTTTATTTTTGTTAATTGTTGAATCTTAAGTCTTGTGTCAAATGAAATTTCTGCTATTATTCAAAGCTGCTTATGCTATGGATGATTATGTTCTCAGGGAAGATAGCAGTAATTGGAGGATGTCGTGAGTACACTGGCGCTCCTTATTTTGCCGCTATCTCTGCCTTGAAAGTTGTCAGTATCATCCAAAAGTTCCATCACTTAAAACTATCATTACCAATATTTCACATTATGTCTTTCAGGGTGCAGATCTTTCACACGTTTTCTGCACGAAAGATGCAGCTACAGTAATTAAGAGCTATAGCCCTGAACTAATTGTACATCCAATATTAGAAGAATCTTACAGTGTAAAGGTAACTGAAGTTTCCTTTTTTTTTTTTATTGTTAACTGAAGTTTCATTTTATGTGTGCAATTTCATGGTGCAGCATTTAATCTTATAAGAATCTCATTCTGTAAATTATCTTGGCAGGGGATGATGAACGAGCATCTGTTTCTTCGAAAATTCTTACTGAAGTTGCAAAGTGGATGGAGCGCTTTGATTGCATTGTTGTTGGTCCTGGCCTTGGCAGGGACTCATTTCTTCTGGTTAGTTTGCTGTTCTAAAGAATATATAATATGTATCTCAGTCCTATTTAGTGGTTATTGGTTGCTTCCAGCACAGGAATTTAGAAACAGTTACTTTATTCTTGACTGTTCCAAGAAAACTTTGTATTCACGTCCTTTTCTGCTTTTGTTTAAAATCTATGTAATTTTGTCTGTCCAGCTTAATTCTTCACTTCTTCAGTGAAGCTCATGGTTTAGTTGTGCTATACTTAAGTTTTTGTTCAAAGTCAAGAAGCAAGATTGACTCCTGGCAAAGGATAGGAAAGAAAAAAAAAGATCAACTAATTGATATTATTGTTTCCTATATTTGTATATAATTCAGGAATGTAATGTAACTAGATGTGAGAACCCTGTGACAGAAGTATTCTCTTGACTAAGTACATATGAATAAGTTAGACTGGCTAAGTTGTGACAAAACTGACCAACTACTAAAACTATGGCTGGCTAGATGTGGCAGCCTCTAGTTGCAATCAATCAGGCCAAAACTTTCATTTGGATTCCTTCCTCAATTCCCTCAATAAGTGTTATTTTTTTTTTTTTTCTGTTCGTTTAGATAGTGTACGAACAGTCTTGTTCCAAAATAATATCAGGATCCATGCTTTCTGATATCTCCTCAACATATCTTATTTGTAGGATTGTGTGAGTAATATCATGAGGCATGCACGGCAGGCTAATATTCCAACTGTTGTGGATGGGGTAATACTTGGAGTTATTTATCTGTTCTTTTTTTTTCCTTAGCTTGAGTTATGAGTCGTTTAAATTAAGTATGTTTGATGATTTTCAGGATGGCCTGTTTCTTGTAAACAATAACCCTAGTCTTGTTGAAGGAAACCCTCTTGCCATTTTAACACCAAATGTCTATGAGTATAAGCGTCTTGTCCAGAAGGTCCTTAACTGTGACGTAGATGAGGAAACTGCTTCTGAGCAGTTAATCGCACTTTGCCAAAAAGTATGAACATAACATCATTATTACTTCTTTAAAATGCCTTTTCATCATTTGTGATGTAACTAATATTTTCTGATTTATTTTTTGTTTAGAATTGGTGATGTAACAATAATGAAGAAAGGAAAAGCTGATGTCATCAGTGATGGTAAAACAGGTATATTAGAGAGCTTGTATTTTACATAAAATTCTAAAGAGGCTCTGCTCAGATGCATTAGCTTCAGTTTTGTTATAATGCTGGCTTATTTCCTGACCCTTTTTTTTTTTTGAACTAATAGATATGTTCTTTTCATGTTTCTGAAGTTACGCAAGTGAGTACTTTTGGTTCCCCAAGGCGTGTGGTGGTCAAGGTGACATCCTTTCTGGAAGGTCTGTTGTGGTGTTACCTTCTCGGAGCTGATTACCCCCTCCCTCTCAAATGCACAGGCAGTTGTATCTCATTGCATTAAAAAATTAAAGATGAGGATAAAACCAAGCATACAAAAACCAAATTACATAAGAAAACAAGAAGCATAGAAGAAAGAAAAGAAACACACAGCATGCATGCAAGTGCATGTGCACATTACATAGGCTGATAGGCATTGGTGATTGCAGAATGCTGATTATTTATCTGTTTCTGTCAGCACTTTCTCATATATTTTGTTGTTTTGGTAGCAATCACCCAAATTTGTTAATTGGAAATATACTTTAATTTCTTATTTTGCCATCTTTCATCCAACTTAGAAAGAATGTATTGCTTGTGTACCCATGGTTGTGTTGTGAATAGAGCTGGCTATTTTAATTCCAACCTTTTTTTTTTTATTTCTGTGATTTCTATAAAATATTAATCTCAATATACCAATTCTAAAAAAGCGTATATAGATTAAAAAATGGGCAAGTGCCATAGCACATGTTCTAGCATGAACACAATAAAGGTTTTTAGTGAAAACAATTTTAAGGATCAAAATCATACACAACTTTTCTTGTGCATGCTTGTTTTTTCATTTATAAACTGCGAACACCTTGCACCTTACAGTTAACGATATCTTTGGTTTTTTCCAATCATTATTTGTTGATGGCAGTGTGGCGGTATTTGCAGCGTGGCCGCACGACACTTTATCTTGACAGAAGAACAACCTACAGAGAAAAGGTAATGCTGACACCTTCTTAGTGAAAAGAATTTTCAGACCCGGAATCCCAAGGGTTCAATTTGGTTATGTTCCAATGCAGAGTTAATCCTATGACGCTTGGGTGCATAGCTGGCTCTCTTCTACTAAGGAAAGCTGCATCACATGCTTTTGAGAAGAACAAGAGATCAACTGTTACCTCTGATATCATTGAGTTCTTGGGAAAAGGTCTGTGTGCCTGCACCACATCTTTAACAATCTGTACTTACATGAAGTTCTTTGTTTTGATGTGCTTGATCTTTTACCTTGCAGCCTGGAAGATATCTGCCCTGCAGAGCACTAGTTCATGTCAGTGATTATAATCATGCACGTGCAACACTAGTAATCTTTATCCAGGCAGTTTGATGATCGGATCTCTCCCTTTGTTTATGTCTGTTGAATAGGGTGTTTGCTTGGATCCAATGTTGCCCTCAGTGTTGTTGAGAACTGTGCACTAGAATCATAGGACTGAAACTGGGGAAAGACGACTAGAATTTTGAGAATTTTGAACGCATGTTTCTAGTCTACTAATGCAGCTAATAAATATCGTGGTGGCAAGGTTCTTTTGGGAAATCATGCTTTTGGTGGTTGTTTGATGAAGTACTAAATTGTCGGAGGAAAACTTTGGTTTGAAATGCCGCTTTCTCGGATCGATAGGATCAATGATTTTTCTTAATTATTAGCGACAATCCTATCCAGCCATGTTGACCTCAGTTGTCCTTGGCGGACTTGTGTCTAGCGATGATATTGGGTCGCATCCTTTGTATCTTCGTATGCAATCTACACTCATAACATGGTTAAAAACAAACTCACATTTAGCGATGATATGGAGTCGGTTTGTTTGTAGATTTTGTTTGTTTGTTAAATGAAAGGATCAAGATGCTTGGGGCTTTAATTGTGCTGTTTTTTAAAAATTTCATGAATTTAAAACCCTAAACTAGCCTATCTTCACCCCTGTTTGCTCCTAAATGTGTTTCTAATATTGTACTACATAAAAAGTTTTGCACCAGAGGTACCAACTCTTACTCTAGCATAACAATTACAAATGTAAAAACAGAATTGAATTGCTTTAAAGTAAATTCTTAAAGTAAAGAGAGAAAAAGAAGAACGTCGCGATGTTTTTCCAAGGTATGGGAGGCCCACTCCCACTAGTACTCGTTGGAGCACCCCGAAAGGGTATTTCTCCCCTTTGATCCGCGCAAAGGATCAAGTGCTCTTTTTATGGGCTGATTATTCCGACTCTCGCGCGTGAATTGCCCACAACCGCTCACACCATGGCTTGAGTCATCCATCGGCACCACCGATGATCTCCAAGCCTCCAATCACCACTCAAGTCATCTAGGTGATGAGACTCATCACCGAGTATAATAAGCATAAACTCTCAATTTTGACCCAAACACCTCTCAACAGCAAGTGTACATCCTCGGAAAGGCTCGTCATTGAAATGACCCCAAACTTTTGTTGACCTAAAAAATCCTACAACAAGGAGATTGTTCCCTGTGATCTCGAGGTCATCTCCCGAAAGGTTCTAGTGTTATGTTTGACAAGTGTGCATCACACTAAAACCATTAGAATTACCTAGTTCAAGTTACTCATCCATGCCCCCTTTATAGTATGATGCAAAAACAAAAACCCAAAACTGCTTTAAGTGCCTCTCAACGCCAAACCATTAATTTAGAAACTAATCCATCCTTAGTCTTGTTGCTCATCCTTTGAAAACCGAGAACAATTTCCATCGAGGGGCATGTATATCAATGATAACCCAAACATCACCATTATTATGACCTAACTCATATTGCCTCCGCAAAACATAATGCTAGTCATACCAAAATCTTATATTGTAATTAATCACCTAAATCCATTAGGGGTCTAGATGCCTTCAGTTAATTCAACACTAATGCATTCAAAATGCAATTTAGCTCTACAACTAAGTATTTTTTTTCTCATCACCGGTGGACGTGGTGGATTTCAGATTGTGGTATTTTCACTATGTCCTTGATGACTCTTCAAACACCTATATCAACATCTTCTAGCTAGCAAGATATCGGGCACACCAATAGGAAAACATTGAGCCATTAAAGTGTCGAAGGGTTCCATTGCGATTCACTCCAAATAACAGTTTCCAAAAACTCAAAGGAGGTAAAACCATGGTCTAAAATGAGTCGATTGGCTCTTGGTACTAATTTTACTTAAATAATGAAAATTAAAGATATTCCCAATCATGGTTACATTTATATTAAATAATGAGAATTAAAGACATATATTTATTATTATAAATTAATCTTTTATTCCATGTTTTTATATCGTATAAATCCTCTATCGTTTGCTTGACTTGTAATGATCTTTTTATTTATTTTATTGTGGCAACTTAAATCTTGAAGTCAGGGTTCATTTTAGTGTTCCTGATTCAAAATTATTATTACTCCAGGAGTGTAATAATCAACATGGTTCTGATCAAGTTGATCTATTCCTTGACTTTTTGATTCCATCAGTTTGCACTTTGCAGGTAAAAATTTGGAACGTTCCTGGATGAAGTGCAGTCGATTAGCTCGATGTTAGCGTTCCTGATTTCGTCCTGTTTTCAGGCAAAATTGGAATCAGTCAAACAGATTAGGGGCATGGCAAGACGACGTTGGGTGTTGGTGTTGGTGTGGAGATGTGGGGAGTGTCATGTCTGGCCATGTGGGCATTTGAGCTGTTTTCATTTGAAAAAGATAAATTTGACAAAATACGATTTGGAGAAAAATATATGATATATGTGAAATCTTTCAAATTTGTGGCTACGAAAAATTGAAGTGCCTAGCAGCTTGTTCCGTCATAGCAATTATCTAGTACTTCCTACGCTTTTTAAATATATGTTTGGAAGCAATTAATAGTTACAAAAATGAACCAAACTGCATATCCCAAACTTCACATATATATAAAAATAGATATCACAAACATATCCTACACTGTACAATCTTTATTTCTAATAATAATAAACGACACTGATAGCAAAAATACGTGCTAACCAATTGGAACATACATCCCACGCTGATTGGCATATCAAGGCGGGTTTCGTCACGTGCATTGTCCATGTATGATAAATTTGACGCCTGCAGTTTATTCCATTTTTGTGTGCAAATACCAATTACTAAACATAATACATATATATATAATAAAAAAACATGGAAATTGGGCTAAAGATACATCTATAGAACTAATGTTTGGAACCCCCACTAAGCATCTCCCTTCGACATGCAAAATACGCTTACCTCACCATCCCACTTAACACCCCACTAGCATGCCACCTCACCAAAATTCTTCACTAACCTTCTCATCCTTTTGCCATCAAATATGCCCCACATGTTTATGGACATAAAAAGTTATAACTCATGAACCAAAAATAAATAATTCAAATTTAATTACACCATTAAATTTATTTTAATAAATCCTTTAAAAACAAGATCTCAAATGGATATATTTTTGATAAAATTATAAGTGGAACCCGTTGGTATAGAGAAAAAAAAAAAAAAAGATAAAAAAAAGAAAATAAAAAAAAAAAGAGAAAAAGAAGAAAAAGAATATAAAAGCGTGACAAGTATCAGAACTCATGTAATTCCTCCTCATACCAAGCAAAGAACTAGCGGAGAATCCACCTAGTATCTATGAAACGTGTAACATCAATTGCTACAAACCTACTAGTATCACCATGTCACCAGTCCTAAGCCCCTTCGGTTACCAAGGATCCTTGTATCAGATTGCGCTTTTGTTCTTTCTCTAGCAGCCAGCTGCAGTACCTGTCCTAGCCTCCTAGGCAACCCAATACCCCTGAAAGGGGAACCCCATTTTTCACAAACTGATAATCATTCTCCAAAGAACCTGTAAACACAAGACCCTTATGTGGTTTTCTACGTACACCAACCTAAGATAAGCACATCATGTTCCTCCTGGAAAAGATAAAAATCTGAGTCTGAAACATTTGTATCACCAAATAAATTTATTATAGAAATATAACTTTTAAGGCCACCAAATAAGTTTATTATAGAAGTATATACCACCATTGATCTATTGATACTTATTGCACTGTTGCACATAATAAATAATAGTACATTTTCTTATACGATTTATAAGAATATATATGCCAGGTAATCTTCTAATACCTATTACCAATCATAAATATCAGCACCACTTGTTATGTGCAGTTATTTTGGGACATTGAGATGAGAGTATGCCTAAATCTGAAATAATCTCTATCAATAGCAGGATTCTACATGCCGTCAAAGAAAAAAATAGCAGGATTCTACAATCATCTTTTTTAAAAAGAAAAAAAGGGGAAGGTGTTGATGATTATATATATAAAAAAATCTAGATTGGATAAGACTGCTTAGGCCCAGTTTGTTTCTGAGGTTTCCGAACGCCAGCCACGATGATGTTTAACGCGGCCTCGGTTGCTTCTGCCATTTCGGTCGCCAGTACTTCAACCTTCACGCATTTTCAGTTGTCGGCGGCCGGGCAAACAGATAAGGCCAACGCGATCCGCTTGGCAGGTTTATTCCGCTTTATTTGGCTTAGAAGGCTAAGGAGGAAAGGAACAAGACCATATCAGTATGAACTGTTAACTAAGAACAACATCAGGTGGTTGGCAATTGCATTGAGACATCAACACAGCCCGCACAAGGAGGATAAAACCACCAATCCATATCATCACTTTTCCCTGAGCAACAGAAGGCAATAAGCAACCCATAGCTTTGCAAGCAACCCAACACGATCATCGGATGTTAGACCCTTTTATCCTATGAGCCGCATGAAAGTTACACCCAACCCCCATGCCCCTAAAAGTTCAAGCATACCTTTGTGCCCAAGTTGAACCGTTTTCCCCTCGATGCCATTCCGCATTACACATCCATGGCTAACGATGTCAAACTGCCATGGAAAAAGGTCCAAAAGTACCATCAACCCTAAACAACAATGACAAGCGAGCCCCACATTCATTCCCTTCTTCATTTCAATCAAGCGGGCACCCTTGTTACCTGCTCACACCACCGGCGGCGATCCTCACGGTGTGCTAGGCAATGTCCCGGGTGAGCTCCCTCGCGTGGGCGAATTTTGTGGTCGTGCTCCGTGACTCGGCGTCCTTGGGCGACAAGCCACAATCGAGCTCGCGTCCCCGGTAGCACCACCCGCAGTCGGTGGCAAGCCGGCGGCGTCTGTCAGAAACTGCCTGCGCTGGACCGTTCCGCCAGCTCGGCCTCCTCGGGGATGCCACCGAAATTGATGAACACACTCCCTCGGCGGCGCTGGCGGCCAACAGGCACTTGCATGTGGTGCTACTCTGGGGGGCGGAAGATGGAAGGAGCTCTACGAGGTGCACCTCCGAGGTAGGACTGCAATGTGGCCGAGGACGTTAGAAGACCCTTAAAAGTGCATTGAGATAGAAGAGAGGGGCAGGGCCATGAGAGTAGGTATTTTTGACATATAACCGACCGCCCACATGTCAATGTTGTCAAACAGAGAAAACCAGCTCTAAAAAGATCTGACGGAATGGCATGGAGGAAAAACGGTTCGACTTGGACATACGATGCGCTTGAACTTTTAGGGCATGGAGATTGGGTGCAACTTTTTATAATGGCCTACAGGTAAAGGTTCTAAAATTTACCAAGTCAATGCAATCACATCATTGTTTGCGCCGTTAAAGGCGACCTCCGCCCCACATCGAGCAAGCTTACTACCATGCCATGCAAGTCGCCAGTAGCCGCTGCAAGTTGTGTAGTTTCGCGCATTGTTGCCCCTAGCTTACATTTGCTAGTTGTCCATCACTATTCTTAACCACTGGCATACAAGAATACCTACCACATCTCACTGCAAGATACAAAGTTGACATAAACAATTGCCTCTACTACCGCGACTATATAGCTCTAATGAATCTGTGAGGACAATGTCATCCAGATAGAGCAACATGTACTGTATCCTGATTCATCACTGTAAACAAAAGAGTGAGGTGTCCGATTTGGCTTCAACAAAATCCAAAACCCTAAACCCTATATTAAGTGCCCACAATCATCATCATATCTAAATTTAAGTGGTGCATATTATTCACAGTAAAAAACACAAATAAACAAACAGTTTAATTTCAACCACAGTTTATTTAACGGTTCCCCACTAGACCATGAATCAGGTAACTGGTAAAGGGTCACATTTCTGAGCTGGTTTAGAAAGAATCAAGAACCTGAGATGATGCGAATCAGGTCAACTTATGCGCAAGCAAACCAATGTATGTGCTAACCTGGCACAAACAATGAACAATACAATAAAACAAGTAGATGGGCAAAGTAGTAGAAATGAGAGAGCAGAAAGTTACCTTCTAATAAAACAGCTACAGTGAAGCTAGTATATCCCTCATTTTCGTTCACAGATGTCACCTTTTCATCAGGATATATTTTTCGAAATCAACTTGAGGAATGTTGCATATTTATCAAGAAACTCTTTCTGCAACAAACAACACATCAAACAAGAAAAATTATCAAGATGTTTCCCTTTTACTTCAATCAAACTTATATGGCATTTCTTTTATAAGATAAATTTGGCTAAAGGAGAACAATGATCAAACATGGTGAGAAGTACAGCATCTTCGGTGTCTCACTAAAGAGATTACAATAGCTCCCCTCTTCATTTCTCTGTTTGCCATTATGAAGAGAACGCATCTTGCATTTTTCCCATAGTGAAGGCAACAATTCCTCGGCAGTCATATTCTTCTGTAGTTTCCTATACATTGCATTGATTGTTTTGTCAAGCTGTCAACCAGATAAAATGAGGTAAGGGATTGCATATGACTAAGTTTAAGAAAGTTCATATATGTTAAAGGAAGCAGTTTACTCTCAACTTACTTCCACTTAAGCTAGACTTCAACATCTTGCGAAAATCTGACTTTGACATTCCAACTTGAAGGGTATCTGTGGTAGTTAGAAGTATCCACTTTATACACTCCATACTTCCACCAACAGAACATACTGAGCACTAAGCCTAGAGAGTCAGATATTTGAAATAACTTTGTGAGCAAAAAAGTCTCATTAGACAGGATACAGTTTTCAGTCATGGACTGTAGAAAATAGACTATGTAGCATAGCAAAGCATGGATCTAGAACAGTGCAGAGTTCATTAGTAAAGCATTGCCGTATTTCCATAGCATTATGTCTGTGGAAATACATCTTAAATGAATAACATGTTACTATTGGATGTAGTACCCAGTTAATTTTGTTTATCAAGAAATAGAAGGCACATGATCAAGACAGGGATCATTATCTGAAAAACAATAATGGATATATTTTAATACCACACAAGTCCAAGCTAGAACAATGCCAACGAATTTACAAGAGAAAATAGTCCATCTCTGAGATTAGGTCACTACATGGCATAAACTTTTCAGGAATACAACACACAGAACCAAATAACGTGACTGCACCTCCTCAGGGCTCATGTTGTACATTAATTCCTCAATTTTCCGAAATTGATGAATAGCTTTTCGGCGCTGAAAAAAACAACAGGCATAAGTTCCAGACACAAGCAGTAAATATAAATGCCTTAGTGTATCATCCCATAGGAAAATGGGAATGGAACCGAAAAGGAGTTAGACAACTTTACAATATATATGACCAAATTGATATGGCGTGAACAAGCTTGTTCATAGGCTTCACTAGCTTGATGATAATATTTAGCAAGTGTTGGCACAACATTTGCCAAATCATACAAGCTGCATATCCAATTAATTATATCGTCAATTAGTTCTACAAAATGGTAGGTATTCACAACTGTTATTACAGGTAAATTTCAGCATTACTCAGTTTATGACATTATATGTACTCTTCATTCTGCAAAACACAAAAACTTGGTGTTGTTTTTTTTCAAACTTTTCTGCTAGAGAAAAGTTCCAAGTTTGCATTGGACATGAAATGTCACATCTCATTTTTCATTATTATTTTCTTAATACAAGTTTCATAATTAGCCTAGTTTTACCTTAGGTAATCAGTAGCTTAGTTAATGTTACCTCTCTTGTAATGGTGTGGCTTGGCCAAGTTGATCATGGTGCCTTAGCCAATTGTTGATCATGGTGCCTTAGCCACCAAGTAGAATCAAAGGATCTGCTTTTAAGAAGCTAGAATATGCCCCTGGAGGTTGTTGGCCACCTTTCCTACAAGAGCAAGGGGCTGGGCTCTCTACTTTGTAAGATGTTCCTGCATCTTCAATTCAATCCAAGCGGTCTAGTGGCAAAGCTGCCCTCTGGCAGTCCTATCCCAGGTCTCTGATCTGTTCTAGTGTTCTATGTTTCCAACAATAGATGTTGAGCAGATTGCAAGTGACGGATTATATGGAAAATCATAAAAAATAACTAAATGCTATTAAGCTGGACATATTGACAGGTTGAATACAAAGCTGAAGGAGAGGGTTGCATCATTGCTGCAATCAGCTCATTTGTATAGGCTGCAAGCCTCAATACAGAAAATGGTGAGTGAGGGGAATGCTGAACAAGAAACTTTTGGCGCTTTGCTTCCACAAGATTGGCCCCCAAGACTCAGGGATCTAGTATATTAGGGGTCAGGCCCAACTGTTTGGCACATGCTTCCCAAAGGTTGGGCCTTGCAGATCAGATGTCTGTGGTTGAGGAAACCAGTGAGTGAGGACCGAATTTGATTGGGTTTGGAATTCTAGTTGAAACTCAAGTGAGAGTTATGTTTGCCATTTCCCAGTTGGAAATGGTGAAAATAGTTTGCTTTTAATATGATCATTTGCTGCATGGCCAGGACTTGGTTGATCTTAATGTGATGGTGGGAGCTTGTGTCCCAAATAGATGGTTCAATACCAAAACAATTGCACAGGCCTTGATAATTGTAATTGGGTAATAGATATAAAAAAGATGGCCTTTGATAATCTTAATTGGCTAAGAGATATAAAAGGTGGCCTTTCTCTTGAATACAATTTCTACAGTTATGGGATACCCTATTGGTGGTTGAATGGTCAATGGATCGGATCAATATTTATGGAAACATGAGGTAGTGGCTCCTTGCCTTCAAAATCGCTTAAAGAGCATCTTCATTGTGAATCATTTTTCAACCTTGGAGGCGAAAGTGTGGAAATTCCTTGGGCCTTGCAATTAAAAAAAATGTTGGACTGCAGATAGATTAGGAAGAGGGTGTTTGGCCCCTGATAATCATGTGTTGTGTGATCAGAAAGATGAAACAGTCCAGTTACTTTGTGAGATCAAAACGGCAAGGTGCCCAGGGGTGAACTCGCGAACTGGGTATATGGAGGAGATAAGGTAATGTGAAGAGGGAGCTTATCTCTTTCTCACCACGTCTAAAGCCTCTTAAGTCATGCACTCATGCCTATGCACACCTTCTGTACAACAAAGTTACTATGATGTGTTAATATCTACTACTTTGGTATTTTATTTCTTTTTGTTACAGTTGATGAGGCACTGAAGGGTGTGTGTGAATTTTCAATTAATTCCTAAAATTTAGATAAAAGGAATGGTAATATCCCAGTTGCATCAATCAAGGATGCAATGTGCTTTATACATTAGTTCCCGAGGTTGGAACAATTTGCTTTAGTTTCCATAAAAATAAGTTATGAATGAAGAACATAAGCATCATTATAGAGCTGTAAATGCCATAAAACAGTGTCACAGTCATACAAATGCACACAGAAGAGCACCAGGGGAAAAAAAGAACTAAACCTGTGCTGGAAAGCTGCATAATTTTCAAAAAAGTACAATATCAACATATTTAGGTTCCACTTGAGAGCAATTTTCTCAATATAACAAAACATAATACTCACCCTGTTTCAGTCACATATGGTTGGCCAACTAGAGGTGTGGTTGAGAACACAAATATATAAATCAGAGTGTTATGGAAATGAGCCAACATTGGTTGCAAATGCATCAGTAGTTGGCATATAATTTAATTAAATTATTTTTAGCATTGAGATTAATTTGGCGAGGATTAGTAAGGTCATACAATTTTAGTATATGCCTGGTCTACTAGATCCCTGGATCCATTGATGTATTGCCTCCGCATGTTAACGCAAGTTGTCGAAACCTACATAATAAAAAATATATGAACAAATTTGAAAACCATAGTTATGTATGCCCCCGCAGAGAGAGAGGGAATGGCAGGTATTTTCAGAGATTTACAAATATCTATTTTAAACATAATACAGACCTGGGAATATAAGGGAACAACTAAACTTGCATACATTCGCTCATGCCCTATACTCAATCTGGTAGCGAGCATCATCAAAGCAAACTTCCGCATTACAAGAATATGAAAGTAAGAAACATATGGAAGAACTCTCCAAAGTAGAAGAAAAAAGCTAGCCTAATAGTAGAGTCAAACCCTGCTAAATAAAATTGTTATTCTTGTCTCCCAAGTCATCAAAGCAAAACTTGTGTACATATCGAGGAACCTCTGCTTTCTGACCAAGAAGATACCCGATCCTGTTATTCCGTGCATAGATATGCAACTCAGTGGATCTAGCTTGAATGCCCAGTCAACCAAAAGCATAAAAGTCCTCCTGAGAAGGAACCATATAAAGCTGGTGATGATTCAACAGTGCAGGCCAAAATATTTGTTATTAATTCAGCTATTGGCATCGCATCTATAGTCTAGATTATGCAATATGCGAGGAAAACTAATAAGGTCAACCTGAATACCATCAAGCAACCCCTGAAGGCATTCATTTAGCTCCCCAGCTCGCTGGATTGTTACCTGGAAAAATATTAACTTTTACACTTTTCTGAAAGGGAAGAAAATCAATACATTCACTCCAAAAAAATACTGTATAACTTGGGAGGTGGTGGTTTATTACTTGTTTTGCCAATGCTTGCAGAAGCTTCTAATGCAACCGGGCGGTATCAGCATTAGGATTGCTACTTGAAGCATCAGATTGAGAAAGTGCAGACAACTTCGAAGCACATAAAATGTGCAAGGAATGAGCTCTAGTCGCAGATATTCATGAATAGTGTTATTAGGATACTAATATTATTTAAGTCTTCACAAAAATAATCCAATGAAATACAGAACAACCTCATCCACAAGAAGTGGAACGAAAGAAGTAACCATCTTGGAGTATGCATCTGCAGGACTATCTGTAATACTTGCAGGCTGGTTAGCACCTGCAGGACCCTCAAACAATGGTGTGCTGCTCTTTGACGCTTTTGAACTATTACGGAGTTCATTAGAAAAGTCACGAGACTACAAAACAAATGTGAGATTGTTATGTCAGGCCATTGTTTTTGTTGTGCAATTTTTGAAGCTAGAGTCCTAGAATTTCTTAGCAAATTTAATGATGCCTACTAAGCACAAGCCAATGATTTTGATTAAACTTTCAGTATTGAAGAAAAAATGATAGAACCCCACCTTTAGCATGTTCAGCGAATGACAATAAGCTTTCCGCAGAGGCATCATACAACTCTTGTCCAAAACTCTTGAAAACAGAGTGGGCAGAGAAGGCATTAGAATGCACCAAGTTCTTTGTTATCAGTAGGAAAACTTTCACATCAAGTTATTATGCAAAAAAAAACCTTTGATATGTTGTAGAAGCCGCATATAAGTCCTGCATTTGTTCCTCATATCAGCATGATCAGGCCTCTGCAGATGACCTCGCTGCAAGTGTTTAGGAGTGTGATCACAAAGATCGCGGGATTTTATCCTACACTTCAATATTACAGCTACTGAAGTCAGATTTACCTGAGAGAAAGCCTTTGTCATTTAGCATAGAATCAACCAAACTAGGAAAGTAATTCCTTTTAAAATTCTGATGCCCCCCCCAACGAAGGTGCACTTAAGAAGAAACAAATTCTGCACGTTTTTCCCTAACCTGTATATTTTTTGCAAATCAGATGCAAATTAGTTAAGCCACATTTTTGTTTAAAAATAATACCGAAGAATTACATAAAAGCTGTGCATTATCTATCATATTATAGCCATAATCCATATTTTCATTTCAATGGTATCATGATGAATGAAACCCAAAATTCAAGATGAATAGAAAGAAAAAGAAGGCAATAGACATTTGACTTAGAATTCTCGATTGAATCAAAATTCAACATTATTTACGTAAAACCACTTTTAGCTGAATCCTTTTCAAGATGTATTTAATTTAACTTGAAATTATTCTAAACTCCTCCAAATGAAATAAATTTAACTGTTTCCAGGAATTTTTTCTCTTTTCCCCTGGTCAATATATTTATTTATCTTCAATATCCCAAAAGTCCTTCAAATGCTGGTGTAGGAGCATCATACTAATACATATAACAAGGGTTAAGCGAATAACTACAGATTTGCACAATATTTAAACGGAAATCTCAGGCATGTAAACCTTCAACAGGGTAAAGAATTGTACAAAAGAGAGAGGCCTTACAGCACGCACTTTTACATAGATTGGGTCTATGTTGACGCTTAGGTTCTTTTATAGCACTGGTTAACCAGTCACAGGCTTCCATGTTCTTAACCATATTTCCTTCATCAAGTGACCCTCCAGTTAATGCTGCCTCATACTGCAGTATGATCACAGCATCAGGAATTTGGTACTATTGTAGCATAAATATTAATACATGAAAAAAGGAATTAATAGTCAATAAAATGCACCACCCCAGGTGGAATCTGCAACAGCACAAGTAATTTTGTCAACCCCATCAATCAAAGCCACATTACTATCAGATTGCGTAACCCAGTCTGTTATTACCATTCTATCTGCAAAAACCATAAGGAATAATCTACCGTCAAAACCATGCATGAACTCGTAAATTTTAATGTATAGTAGTTTTGGGGAGCTTCGCGCATGATTGACACTGTGAGATAGATCTATATCAGTCAAATAGTTTATGGTATTTTGAATTTCTGATAGAAGGTGCAAATTCTACCTATTAGATAAAATAGAATGAATGCCTCACAGAGAAACAAGACTCAAATTATACACAAAGACAGAACAACAATGTACCCCTAGGGACAAACTTTAATTGCTTAAGCTAAAACCCCCATTTTAGACACACAGGGGCCTACAGACACTTACTAACCTCCCTTTGCAGGTTTCTTTTGACCTGGTTTCCTTTTTATCTTGAAAACACAGAAGAGCTGTGTTTCTTTTGCATTAAGAAGGCGAACCCTTACAAACACACATTACACACACACAAAAAAAAAAAAATAAAAAAAAAAAAAGTTCAGTTTAGTTTACAAAGGTTGCAACGGAACGCGATGACAAACGACAAATACGATCCAGCCAATCGTAAGCCTGCCACTGTTCCCCCATCCTAATTTAAAGGGTGCTCTAGCTGAAACGGTTAGGGGGCCTGAGTAGCACTCCATCAGGTCTTAAGTTCAACCCCTGGCACCGCGGAGAGCTTAATTTTAGGCTGGGTTTAAAACCCCCTCATTTGTCCCACATGGCCAAAGCACAAGTCGGCCTGGGCCCAGCTCACAGGACAACGGTGCCCCCTGTGTCACGGGTTCAGGGTTTCCTCTATCACATTAAAAGCAATGCCTCGGGGAGGGCCTATCCCCTGCAGGTCGGTTTTTCTTACTGTTCATCTGTTCCCATCCAGTACAAAGGCAAGTGTGTGTGGAAATCTTTAGCCCCTCGCTAATGCATTATCACCAAAAAGATAACACTGCTGTACAAAAAGGCCATTATTTACAATTGACTTGTGTGTTGCATTAGCATCTTCTACAAACTTTGAAGTTCACTATAAACCGGAATTATAAGTTTCTAATTATTTGATATGAATGTGAAGGGTAACATCTATCGCAGATCCTAAAATGAATATCTATCAAATGATCCTGCAAAATCTCTTTGTACATATGTTAAATCTGTTTAAAAATTAATATAAAATGTAGGAGATTGCCCTAATGTTCCCGTAGAGACAACGGACAACACTAGGTGTGTAAATTTGAACAGCCAAGATGCACTATGCTGTAAGCCTGTGATAAGTAATCTAATTTTGTTTCATGAAGCTCTTATTGGGCTTCTTTCCCCAGGACAACTTTTTAGAATATGTTTGAAATGTATCAAGGCATTAAAGGGGAAAATATATGATTTAACATTAAAAAAACGAAAGTAAACTTCATGCTGGAAAGATTGTATATCCTCCCTCATATGCCTGAGCTTTTATATTGAAAATCCCCAGCCACCATCCATACCATCAACATTATTACACTGGCTATTTCTAGACCTGTAATACCTTCCAGTAAGGAAAAAATACAAGCTTTTTTCAAAATTTACTGGGAAATTATTTCTTTTGAGTAAATAAAATAATGTATATAACCAGACAAATATTTAAGGATAAGCATAAAATGACTGCTATGAACAAAACAGTTTCTGGGCATACGGTTGGTAATGCAAATTCATTTGTTTATATATTTTAACATATAAGGTAAATCATGATCCTGCTGTGGTTGAAACCTAGATTTGTGGGAAGAGAAGAACATAGTGAATCTGAACATTAAATAAATCTAGAGACATGATTTTTTTTCTCAAACAATGCAGAAGAACTGCATGTCATTTCATTAAGAAGAGAAAAATAGAACAGAGGGACAAGAATCCACTCTAGTATAAGGTGTTAGACGTATATATGTGCATGGGGCCTGAGTTGCACAGCCAAAGCAAGCCCTGGACTCCTAGTTTGGCACATCTGTAGATTGAGTCCTGGTACCACATTGCCTACCAACGTGGGTTGTTAGTGCTATGTACTATATAATCAGCCCATAAGGCTCAATGAAATACAATCTACAATTTCCAACTTACATGGTATCAAGAAATCAGATCAATCTGATCCTCTCCTTCCGCAACCCTTCACGTGTTGTCCCCTCGAATGCGTCTCTCTCGCACGGGTCCCCTGTGTGTGCATCCACCCTCCCTGCGCTCCACATTCCCTGTGTTACCGCGCCTCCGTCCCCTGATCCATGGCCGAGACCCCTGCGCCGGGCACTACCGCGGCGTCCAGGCCCCTTTGCTGCGACAATCTCGAGAGAGAGCTTTCACCTCGGCACGCCGCCGCCGCGTTCATGCCAAGGTAACCACTGCTGTGGTTGCTCAGGTCCGAGCAAATGCCCTTGACAAGATCGACACCACTGAGCGTAAAAAGTAACCCCGTCACCACCACGGAGCGTCTTTGCCGAGATATGCATGTGTGATGCTCTCTCCTACACCGCCAAGGCTCACGCTGCTCACCTCCCGGTGGCGGAGGGGGAGGGAGCCGGCTGGGGCCATGGCCCCCCCAATGTTTAGTAAAAAAAATTAGTAACTCTTCTCATTTTCTGTATTTTTGTGCATAATCGGGCACCATCACATCAATATCGCCAATAAACGTACTCTTTATACGTAGCCAAATCTCGCCACCACGCATAGTGCTACGGCCTTCTCCGCCATGCGAGATAACGATCATGTTTGCAGCCTACCACGGCGCGCCGCCCGGTGATCAATCACACAAGCTTGTCGATCTTCTGCCTTCTTCGTCCGGCATCCATCGCAGTCGTCGGGCGTGTAGCACTGCAGCTGCGGCGCATGGGTTTACGGTTCAACGTCCATCTGGCTTTTGGTTCGCCAATCCGTTCTGACAACCCGCAGCGCCGCCGCGCGCCGCCCGGTGTCGATCGCTGAGCTTGTCGATCTTACGCGCTTCTTCGGCGTCGGCGTCGGGCACAACCCGCGAGGCGTATAGCATCCGCGCGGCCCGCCGCGCCGGTTCATGGTTAGTTGGTTAGTCGTCTATCCGGACCTGGTACATCGTCCATCCGCCCTTCTAGCTACGGTTCATTGTCCGTCCACCGCGTATTGTAGCCATAGTCCGCCCCCTCCATGTATAATTCTGGCTCCGCCACTGTCACCTCGATCCCAAAGGTCAATGGCGACGCATCACTCCGGGCGCATCGTGGTGACGCTAGTGCTACCCCTCCTCCATGAGGACGCAGCCATGATGAACCTTGACGCCAAGTTGCTCCATCTAGAACATCCACACTCTCATGCTTCTTGTTCTCAACATCTTTGTAGCCAACTACAACAAGTGGTGTGGACGCTTGTCGACCCTCTTGACCATGTGCTTTGCCGATGATCCGGGCCACGCCTCATGGGTTGGTCACCCATGGATCGTGTCATCCTCCCTTCGCTTCTATGGCATGGTCTCCACCGACCCTCGTTGAGACCGCGGATAGCATCCGATTTACAATCGGTGTACCAGCTCTAGCGGCGGCAGAACCTACCTTTCGCACCGGCGGTGTCCCCTCCATCTCTGTTTGACACGCAATGTTCCCACAATAACAGTGGCTTACTACCGCGGTAAGGGGAAGAAGAATCGCGGCCCCCCTAGAGTGGCAATGCTCCCCCGTGGAAAACTTCCTCTTATGGTACGAGGAGCCCCATCATAGTCTCAAGTTCAGCCTCCACATGTGGAAGCGGCAAGCGGATCTATTGAGACGAACATGCAACATCACATATGACACTAGTGGCACAATATTTGGTAACAATGTTCATTCGGTTTACATCCTCGTGGCATGACGACACGGTGATGTCGCCCTCCCATTAGTCTTGCCAGTTATTGTTACAATAACCCTCCTCTCATATTTATGACGAGTAGTCGTTTAAAGAGTCGACAACTCTACCTCCCAAACACAACTCATCCCAACATAACGTTTGTAATGTAATAAGAGACACATGTCTAACGGGCCTTTGTTAAAGCGTTAGCGGCATGACGGGTGAGGTGCTAGCGATGTGCGGGCGGATGTACCAATGCATGCAAACCCCGTGTTGGGCTAGAAGTTGGCGGTAGGATCCAAGCCTCGTGGCGGCCGTTTGATGCAGCGAATGGCCGTGAAGTTTAGCACCGCATCTAACGTAATGGGAGTTTTCTCTCGCCGTTATCTCAACGTGGCTTGCCTTGGCAATGGTGGCGTGAGGCGCCTAAAAGGGCACTAATTAGCGCTGCACCGCATCCGCGGTAGCCCCCCCGATGATGAGGCATGGCTCCAAGAACTGCGCAAGAGGTGGTCCCAGTGTCGCCGCCAGCAAAGAATGGACCTAGCCACCAACACCGCTAGACCATCCTTTAGTCCATATGTGGTGTTTTTCCGGGGTTGGGGTGGGTTGACTCCGGGTGAAAGCCTCGGCTAGGCTCCAGTTGGAGTCAACAATGGCACGATAAGCTAGCTGAGGTGCCGATTCGTGACTCAAGGGCCTTCGTCGTAGCACTTGGCGTCCTTCCCGCCGCCTCGCTTGCTATATGGTGTTAATGTATCAAAGTGAGCCTCTCATTTCGGACGCTAGAAGGAGGAATAATTTAGATGAGGATAAGGGGCTTGCCAAAACTCTTCCTTGTAGAGCATTGAGTTTGTTCGTATAATCGGCTTCTCTAGAGGACTGCAGTCTATTGTTGGAGACTTTGATGCTGGAATTGCTCAACAAATTGGCCGGGCGAAATCGAATAGGATCAAGGTTTAAGCTACGTTATTAGTCTTGTGTCTTAAACTTTGTATTACTTTTGTGGTAAAGTGTAGTCTAAGTACTATGTGTCTCAGTATTGAATAATTGTACACATTCATTCATCTTTGTGGTAAAGTGTACCCCCTCCATCCCAAAAATAAGTGCACATCTCGCATTTTTGAGGAGTCAACAAATTCTAAGTTTGACCAAGTATATACAAAAAGTATTAGTGTTTAGATCTCAAACAAACATCACTAGATAAATCCACATCATCTACTTTCATAGTAAATCAATTTAAAGATACAAATGATAATATTATTTTATAAAAAATATAGCCAAACTTGAGAATGTTTGACTCATCAAAGTATGAGATGTGCACTTATTTTGAGGTGGAGGGAGTAGTCTAAGTACAATATGTCTGTATTAAATAATTGTACACATCCATTCGTGGATGTTAAAGGCCAGAATTTTATATTCCTTAGTCTAAAAAAGGTTAAGAAGAGCACATACCTCTTTCTACAACAGATTCAGTTTCCATCAGGGCATAAACATTTGCAGATTCTAGAGCTACAAGTTCACGCTCCATCCTTTCTGAAAAAGCCTCTGCTTCACCAATGGCCATAACATAACTGGAAAAAAAGGAGTTATCTGCATCAGTTATATTGTCAAGCAAAGTTATTAAACCATAGGCACATAAAGATCCCATTTGCACTCGTACAAAAACATTAGTGGCACACAATGGCACTCATGACATTTTCACTGCAATTTCATGTTATAGTGAGCTGGTATGAGACAACATGTTAAGGTATTAGTCCAGGAGTCCAGCATATCCAAACAATTGGCACAAGACAGATAAACTGAATGATCAGGCTCTGCAAACACAGAAGGTGGCATGCCAACTGCCAAGAAGATATCTTAGGTAATTGAGATCAGATTCATGTAACTTACTTGCCAAGAAGAGTCTCAATGTCCTCCTCTTCTACCTGAGAAACCAGGTCCTTCTCAACGATAACATGCGATTCATCAGCCTCTAATACTAGTGATTCCACAGGCCCATCTTTACTGATCACTTGCGTAACCTTTGCTTGAGTGTTCTGAAATATAATTCATTGTTACAGAAAAATTAGTACAATCTTTATATACAAAAAATGCCACAATCCTTTGCTGTAGTTTTCTCCCTAAATTATAGAATGCTAACAATCCTTTTACCTATGCTTATAGAATCCACAGTCAAAAGCAAAGTATATATGCAGAGACACAAATAAGGTACTCAAACATGTAGATCACAGTCTAGTAATTTTAACCTCAAGTGGATAATCTAGTATGACTTTATGCATAACAGCTGCATAAAATGTGACCAGGGAAAAGGACGACTAATTGCAAATCTGTTGGTATTGTTTTACACACCACAGTTGAAAGTATCATTGTGCCCCTATGACAAGGACGATAGGCTTTGACTGGCCCAATACAAAAATTCTTTGTATGAAAGCATTTCGTCAAACACCTTCTAGGCAGAAACCCGCATGGATTGCTGGTGAGCTATCATGCAGCAGCCAGCAGGGCTCATTCATCTCTTTTTCGTTAGAGAAAACGTATCCTCAACTTTATTATGCAGCAAAGCTATAGGCCCATTCATCTCTCAGCAATGGCTCCAGGCGCCATGGGCTATGGCATTGCACTACAGCCTACAGGAAATGTTCGCCTGCGGCTGTCAGTGAGATGGTGAAGGTGGCAACGGCACGACAGCCAACATCGAGGTCACTGGCGGCCCGCGACCCGCCACGGCCTCACTGACAGCCGCAGGCAGCCGAAGCTCTCTTCTCCACTGGCGCCGCCGTCCCCGTTTCCCCTTCCCTGCTCCACCATGGCTACAGCGCGCTCTCACTCCCAGAACCCACCGCCACCGCCGCTTTAGGTGCCACTCCACCATCGCCGCCACACTGTGTTCATTGAAGAGCTGGAATGGGGATTTGGGGAGAGAACAGCAAAGTTCAGAGAGAGATGGAATGAGGAGGGGTTCATTATTCGAGATGCCCAACACACGCACCTGCTAACCACTCGTGACATGTTTCTCTAAACAAAATACTAAAAACAATGTATCAAAAGTTCTGCAAATAGGATTGAAAATAAATTGTATCCATTTTTGTGAAAATTCATTTCCAAATATCTTAACCAATTTCAAAAAATATTGTGTAGTGGAAACAATTTCCATGTAATATTTTTGTGGCTAGGTTTTTTTACTGTCATGTAAATCTTTTTGAAAACGTTTTGTGAGTTGTCCTATAAAATTGTTTAATTTGTAGCTGGTTTTTTATTTTATTAGCATTTTCTATAAAAGTAAAATATTCCCATTCACAATACTCTGTACAAGAGCCACTTTGCCAAAAATATACTGTAAACTCATATAACATCCAAAGTAATAATGACACAATTACAGAAAAACGTAAGATATTACATGATTAGTGATATCTAAGTTATAATTAAAATTGCAGGAAGAGCATAACCCTAGAAGATAGGTTCCAAAGCATTGTTTTCCATCATCATCACACGTGTGCCGTACTGGTGGAGATTAAAGTGACAAACATAAAAGATCTTATAACAATATCATGTGAGAACAATATTTGACACATTTTACCATTATATGTATTGCTTTTGGGAATAATTGATTATTATGCAATCACATTGCCAGGTTTTACTGTCGTTGAAGTATTTGATTCCAACCATTGCACAAATTCAGAACCAACTTGGTCATTGTAACCATACACCAAAAGAAAGACATGTACCGGCAAAGCCTCATTAAGCAAGAGACATGATACCTTGCCCAGATAGCCATCTCGACAACGTCCATGCCAACGACTTTGGGGATGCTTCCCAAGTGCTCTTTGCACATGTTGAGGATGCACATCAGCAGGCGGTTCCTGCAACAGATAACTTTAGCTACTGAGGTGACATGCAGGAGCTAGCAGGATGGTCTAGGAATCGTGGTGCTGATGCCTCACCTGTCCTCTTTGTTGCGCATGGTCCATTGTGGAGGTGCGACACTCTGGCTTCTCAGGTTATCAAACCCCTGAACAACAGTTTAATTTCCAGAAAAAGGACAACAGTCGATTTGTCATGACAAGGATAGAATATATGCAATGGAGAACATGTATGTGCTTCGCTTAGAAACTATTGCAATTCAATTTCAACCAGTTCCTAGAGTTGAAATCTGAGCCACCGTTAAAATACTCTGGGTCCATTGATCTTCTGAGAACATGAATATATGCAATGGGGAAGTAGCATACCAAGACGAGCTGCGCAGCCGCTGGGATCGTTTTGGGCGACCTCTATCTTGTGGAGATGCTTGATCTTGTACACTTTTGCCGGCTGATACATACATGCATGTATATATGGGCACTCAGACTAACCCATGTTTACAATTTTCCATTCTGAAGAAGATCACACGCACCTCGAGGACGCCGCCATTGGAGTACTTGAGAACCCGCAGGAACGACTTGGTCTTGGGCCCTTTGACCTTGGCTGCGCCACGCACGCAACGAGTGGCATGGATGAGCATGTCGTCATATCATGGTTTGGAACGAACGTGCATGGATTGGATTGGAAGCGAGGAGGAGAGGGGAGGGGACGGATACTGACTGGTGACGGCGAGGACGCGGGGCTTGGCCATATTGTGGCGGGGATGAGTTTGCCCTTGGTCCAGCCGCCGCCGCCGCTGCCGCGGCTCTTGACGACGCGCATGCACATCACCACCTTGTCACGGTCACCCTTTGGCGAGGATCCCGGCCTCGCACCCGCGCTTCAGCTCCATGTCGTCCGCGCTCGACCGCGCCATGTCGACGCCGCTCGATCAGTTGGCCTCAGATCAACGAGTGAATGAATGGAGCCTTAATTAGCTTCAACTGATTCAATCGATCCAAGCTTCAACTGATTCAATCGATCCAACTGGGCTCGTCGCTGTCGATCGCCGGATCAACTTGGGATGGAGAGAATGAATGAGGTCGGATCAGGCGGACACATTCCAAATCTCTTCGTTTGCCATTGCTTTTCTTTTCCCTAGAGAAGAAACTGATGAATGATGACGGCCGTTCGCTGCATGCACGGGAGATTTGGCGTTGCCCGCTTCCTCCATTCGTGCTCTATTTCGGGTAACATCTCACTATTTCAGCCACCATTCAAGGAGAGAGACGAAAACTTCCTCCATTAACGAGCAACATGGAAGTGGACCCCGCTGGAAAATGCACTGATAAGCCAGAATGCCACACTAACACTTTTACCTAGCCCAGAGTCGTTCCATCCAGTTCGGAAAAAGAAAACAATTCTAGTATCAAATCAAATCATTTTATTAAAAAAATGTCACTATTGAAAATATCAAATAAGTGTTATTGGATTTGTTTTAAATTTACTTTTGATATTTGCCTATTTTATGATATAAATACTAATATTATTTTCTATAGAGTCGGTACAACTTTTAGAAATTGATATGGCTAGAATTGTATTCTTTTCATGGAGTTACCACCACTCTACCAATAGTAATTTCTAGGAGAGGCATACTAGATGGAATGAATAGAAGAAGTGACATATATGTAAGTGTTTGATTGCGTCACAAGACCGGTTCTCGAGCCAGTTGATCCTAATCTCGAGCCTATGAGTTTGTTTTGGACTGAGTCATGGAAGCAATCTCATTCCACGTGGATCCATTCTTCATAGCTATCACTGCTCTCTACTTAAATTACAACCATAGGTTACAGAGAAAGCTTGATACAAGTACACAAATTGACGTCTTCTAATATTCCATTGTAAAACTAAATAGTTGATTGTTATTAAATTCGAATGGAAAGCTACAAGAATCAGTACAGTATTTCTCCGAATTCAATCTCAATGTTACATGTTACAAAAACGATTACACAGCGTGTAAAGTTCCAAGAATAAAGCTATGTCAGTAGTAGGCTATCAGCCTCTTCCTGCCTAATATTGAATATTCTTTATTTTTCCATCCCAAATTATAAGCTGTTTGACTTTTTTGTTTAAAGCCAATTCATTCTGCCTTATTCAAAAAATTTTGCGCAAATATTGTCAAATTCAAGTCATTCTTAAGAACTTATATTAATAAAGAAAAGCCACGGCGAAAAAAGTGATATTTTACATAAATTTTTTGAATAAGACGAAAGCGGTCAAACTTGTTATCAAAAAGTCAAACGACTTATAATTTGGGATGGAGGGAAAGTACTATATACCGTACATGATTAATCTGAATCATCAATCAGCTAGCGAAGGCTGAATCTAAGTGGAACCAAGCACAGCCTCTGCTTGAATTATAGTTCAGCTCTGACTGTGTCCCTGAAAAATGCTTACTCTGTACAGAATGTCATCTTTAACTGTGTCAGGATGTCTCAGAGATACCATATGAAGAGATCCGCAGATATTTTGTTAAGTTGGCTGGTAGATTGCAGGCAATCCTACCAGTGACCATTCCGGCCATCTACTATAGTAGGTAGTTTGTTCGGGATGTATGGCTTTGTCTGTCTAGTTTGGCTTGGATCAATCCTGTCAGTGTCGCTTGTTTCGCTCTTTGCAGGTAGGAATTGTTCTGGAGTATGAGCCCCTAGGTGAAACACCAGTAATACCAATTGATGGGTTTTTAGCTGTTCTTCTCTGTTCGTATTGGTTGACAGCAGATGATGAACTGTTACCATATCGCATTGCAGAGCCAACCACTCTAGCAGGCCTTGTAGCACCAGCTACCAATCCACAAAAGAGAATAGAAAAAAAATCATTAGAAAGAAAAAAAAAACAAGTCCAGGATACGTCATGCGGAATCATAAGTATATAGAAACTAGAAAACAGCAGTCCAAGATGCATAGCCGATTTGCATGACACAAGGGAGTAGACCATGAACAAATTAAACAAACATGACTGATGAATGGAACACATGCAGCTAAATAGGAATTGGTTGAGTTCTGAATATAATTGATGTATATCAAAAAGATATTACTTTATGTTGTTAGCAATGATGATGTGCCAATTGCTTTTTGGAGGCTACACTTGCTCACCTTGAGGAACTCTACTTGCACCAATAGAGGAAGAATCTAGCTGCCCCCTCTGCATTTCATCTCTGATTACACACTTGGAAAGATCCTCCATGACATTGGCTGTGCTTTTAGTTCGATTATCCCGAATATAACACACAAGGCCTGTTTATGCACAAGTGTCAAGATGCACTCAGACTAGGGTTAGGTTTTTAGTTAAATTAAATCAGAAGAGGGAATGGAAATATTACCTTGGAAGAGAGTTGTGTTGCCTCTCAGGTGGAGTTGCTGTTGAACCCTTTGCGTGAGTGTTCTTCAAGATATGCAAATTGCTTCTTAAAATGGTCCACAGCACTGCAAGCAGAGTAATGCAATTCGGTTTAGTGCAATGATGTAGCAGAGCCCAGTTCATTGAACCATCATTCCTCGCACTTCAACAAAACAAAATATTTAAGTCTACTCTGATCTTTGTTTGTTACTCTCCAGATAAATTTGAGTTTAAAACTGTATGCATGACACACCAAAATGTTCATTTTGAATGTAGTTTCCTGCAATTACTTTTCCCCAATTATTCATTACATCTGCAAAACAGTTAACTACCAATTACCCCCCCCCACACACACACACACCCCCCCCCACACACAAAAAAAAAAAAAAAAAAGAGAGTAATAAAAAAAAAATGGTATTCTACTTTTTTCTGAAGTTATATATAAATAAACAATGTTTATATTACCAAATAAGCACCATTAAATTCATCATGGATAATATTTGCATAGTATATTTCTTCTTAATATAAAATACGCAGCTCTCCTGCATGTTGGAGAAAAAACAATACTTGCATAGTATACCTATTTGCCTATTTGGTGTAGACTATGCTGACCTTCTCTATAAACTTGGTCAAATTTAAGATAGTTTGACTTTAGATGAAACTTAAAACATCAGACTTTTTGGCATGGAGGTAGTATGTGCTAACTGTGCCATCCTAGTATTCATTTAAAAAAATAGTAGTAATAACAAGATAAAAACACATAAGAGTGTTTAACAAAGAACTAGACAGTCTAAATTTATATTTTTAAAACAAACATGCAGGGAAGCAGTGCATCATTGCATTAATAGGAGATAACACACAAAAACACCCGACTAACAGGGACTTCAGCCAAATATTTTGATGCAATGAGAAAAAAAAAAAAAACTTGGCATGACAACACACCTTGGGTACATGAAACCAGTTGACTCGGTCCCCTCAAGGAATTCTCTCAACATATTTGGATGATACTCCAGAATTTCTCTGTAGATGAGCTCCCTTATATCGCCTTTTGGTAATCCTCCGCCTCTCAAACTCAAATTCCAGCTTTGTCACAGGCTGTGCTGATGGTTCTCTATCCACGTTGGCTATGTTTTTGAAATATGGATCAGCAAGGGCCTGAATGTACAAGGTCAATTAAATGTTTTTAACATTCAGAGGACAGATGCGGCTATTTGATAGGAAAACAAGCAGATTATTCAAAAAATGTATACCTCCTCTGCACTTGGCCTATCTTTTGGATCAAAAAGCTATCATCTTCTAATAAACGTAATGCAAGTGGATCAGCATTCGAAATTTCTGAGTAAGCGGTATAGGCCTTTTCCCCGCCTCATACTGCTCAGGTAACGCTTTGGCCTTCTCATTTGAATCTGTTCCATGAAGAGTACATGTACCAAAAATCATTAGAAAGTAACTGAAGATGACAAGTTTACTCTGTTATATGTAATAAAAATACCCACCCTAGAGATTGCTTCAGGAGATGGTGTTCCCAGGAGATCTGTAATTATATCAAGTTGATGTACCACATTTTTCCCAGGGAAGAGAGGCTTTCCAGTTAAAAAGCTCTGCAAATATACAGCCAATGCTCCATATATCTATTGCTGGAGTATACTGCAACAATTCAAAACATATAATATTCAATAATGCTCCAGAGAATATCTAGAATGCAAAACTCGGAACTATGCAGCATCCAATTTATGCACAGAGAAACAAAAACACAGAAGAACCTTTTATTCGAACAAGCTACCAAAAACTAACAGGGTACAAAGCAAAGAGTATTAGTAATAATAACAATAGGAGTATAATAATATTTGATAGAGAAGAATGTGAGAAATTTAAGGTGAAGCAGGTTGAACAAATAACATGTACATACATTAGAAAAGTAACTAAGTGATTACAGATGTCACGATACGCACAAAGATTATATTTTACAGGCTTACAGCTTAGTCAATGTATACAAGCAATCACATCAGGTAGAACTAGAAACATTATGAAATTCAGAACTACAGGATCCTAGACATGTTCACCAGATTAACATAACAGGAAAAAATCAATGACATTCAAAGCGAGGATTCATCAGTCATCAGATCACTAACCTTAGAGAAAAAGATCCACACAGCTCAGGAGCTCGGTACCATCTTGTTGCAACATAATCCTAAAAAGTAGATTAAACAATAAATGGTAAAATGATGGGCATGTATAACATTAATGTGTTTTTATCCATGAGTTAAGTTTTTTGTACCGTCCCAGAAGATGGCAGTAGGAGTATCATTGAAAGCTACTCTTGCAAGTCCAAAATCACATATTTTAAGCTTGCAATCAGCATTGGCCAAAATATTTTTTGGTTTGAGGTCTCGATGAAACACATTTGCTGTGCAAAAAAAGAACAATGAATAGAATGCACTGGATTAATTGATATTGACGCTAATGCCAAGAACAAGATAAAATGGTGTATTTACAAAAGAGTTCTGCAAGAGTCAGTTATTTCTATCCCTACAAAAAAAAATGGAAAAATACTCCTACAAGGGAAATACTTCATATATGACAAATCACAACCATGTGACTGGTTAGCACTGCTCAAATAGAACCCCAAGTACTGAACTCAAGTCCCTGTGGGAGCAAATTTAAACAAGCCTATGTTAAAAACACTTTACCGGTTGTGATCCTAAGTTATACGTGTAACCAGTCCTGGCACTTGGTGGCACATATTGCCAATATATTAGCCACCGCCTAAAAAAAACGCCTAGGAGTGCCTAGGCACGATTAATCCCCCGCCTAGGAGCTAGGCTAAGGGTCAGCGCCTAGAATCCGCCCGGCGCCTTAGCGGAACAGGGTCGCCGGGGGTGATTTTTAGCTGGCCTATTAGCTAAGCTTATTTGGATCCAACCCATCAAGTAGCATAGTAAATTAAGCCCAAAAGGTTTTTCCTAAAACAACAATTATGGTTAACACGTGGAAAAACAAAAAGAATACTGATGAAAATTGCATGCATCTAAAACATAATGACTATTGATGACAGAGGATCATTTACTTAGCAAAAGCATTCCATGAAGAAAAAGGTTAAAATATGTAAAGAAAACATTTTTCAAATGAGAATAAATAACTAGTTACCTGTATGTATGTACTTCAATCCTCAAGTAATTGGTACAGGAAAAATTGATAGTGTTCTGGAGTCAAGTCATCATTAGCCTTTATAACTTGGTGTAAATCAGACTCCATGAGTTCAAACACAACATATATATCCTTGAATTCCCTCCTTGATGGAGGAAGTAAAATATGTTTTATTTCTACAATATCTGATGTCGCAGGAGCCAAGCAGCTTGATCTCAATAAGTATACGTGTTGCATCAGACACATGTTCAAATATTTCATTTATCTTCTTTATTGCAACCTTTTCGCCAGTGTGGGTGTCCAAAGCAGAGCAAACCACACCATAACTTCCTTTTCCTATGACCTCTTCTATCTTGTACCTGTTTCCCTCACCATACTCAGTGAAAAAATCCATTCAGGGGGCGCCTGCATCACACAAAAAACAATGAGTTTGCAGATAATAAGCTAAAATAAGTTTGATACAAATAAGTTTGCACATAATAAGCTAAAATAGACAAAAGAAACCACAGCACCAGAAACCCAGGGTCATAGAGAATAGGATATAAATAACATTATATCTTTCTCAATTCTAAGATTGTATGGTTAGACCAGGACAAATGTAAAAGGGAATGGGAAATCAACAATGACATAAACAGCTTGAGCTAACTAATCAATTTGTTTGGAGGACTGTAAACAGACAAAGCATGAGCAAACCACACAGAAGTGTAAAACAACCTGAAGCTTAGGAAGAAGGAAACGAAACTTGATAATTTGCATTGATTTTGAACAAAGGCACAGGCTTTCTCAAACCAAAAGCAAGAATAAATAAAATATATCCTGCTAACGACATGAATTTATCTAGAATCCAATACCACATCACACATGCCAACTTGGAAGAGGAAGGGAACTTGAGTTGTCCCTGGATGAACAGCAGCAATGAGGTAGCCTTGCAACCTCTGCCAATGACGAGGGTGATACAGCCACGCATCTGAATCTGAATCTGACTCCCATTCTGATGGCACCGAGTGCATGGTGCTGACACTGGCCAGTCCATGGTGAGGATCCATGAGTTGCTACAGGTAAGGGTTTTTCACAATGCTGGTTATGAGTGTATTGGCTGCACCAGGCATGAAGATGGACTCCACAACCACTTGCACGAAGACGCAGCAACCATTTGGCAGAGAGGGGAGTGAGGAATTGTGAAGTGGAAAAAGTATACACAGCCCTACCAAAACAGACAAGATTAATGTAACTAGTTAATGCTGTAACTAATGAATCCTTGAATGAATATCATCCAAATCACAAACACCTATTTTCAAAAGTATATCATTTCCAAAATATTTAAATATGTGCTGCCTTTTTATTGTTATTATGCCCGAAATTTAGTAATCAATACCTAAAAAAAATTGTTCAGCAACAGGCATTGACAAAAAAAAAAAATCCTTATTAAGATTTTGGTTCAGTGCATATCAAGAAAACGGATCCAATCAATAGACCATTGGCAGATAGCAATACCAGATGCATCCGATTTCCAGGTTCAACAATACAACCCCCTTCCAACCAGCAAACCAAGTCGCCAGCCATTTGGAGCTACTCAACAATACGGAGTGACTGCCCCATTGAAACTTCTAGCCGACCAGGATGGTTGAACAGAAAGTCAACAAGTAATCAAGAGGTCCAGGCTTAAGCTATCTGCCCAAAGCGAGTATGTTTGCAGAAAACAAATTGACATCGAAGAGTCATGCAGACACGGACGGACGAACTACGGATCCTACAGTTGAGCCGCAAAACATTTCGAAAAAATAAACTGCATCTGCATCTTGGAGGTATCAATTTATGTCGATCTTGGGCGCAGAACAAAACAAAACAAAACAAAACAACCATTCACATGTAGATTCAGATCAATTACAGGGCAAAAATCCGCGACAGACTGAATAGCAAGAAAGAAAGCTTTGGTTTTGGTCCTGAGAACAAAACTAAAAATCTTGGAACAAGGGAGTCTGTCCATGGAAGGTAGGAGTCGAGAGCTAGTGGGATTACTTGTACCAGCAAGAGGGGAACAAATCCACGCCCGTGAGGGAGGGCCAGCTCTGTGGCGGCGGCAGCAGCGAGCTGAGGATCCGGCTGCGGCGGAGGATCCAGGTGAGATGAGAGGACGGCGGCGGCCTAGTGCTCGCAGTCGGCACAGCGACTTTTTTTATTTTTTATTTAATTTGTCCAGGTTTTGGATTTTATGAGCCACGTGTTATTGTGTGTTGTGGAGCTCCGGCGGCCGTTTCAGGCCCATTTGGCAGGTGCTGCGGCTTCGGTTTTGACTCTGCCTGCCGAGTCCTCACGATCTTACCGTGTCTTTGGTTGAGGCTAGGTTGCTCAGATACGGATACGTGTATCAGATACGATACGTATCCGATACGCGGATATATCATTTTTAAAAACCCATGACACGGAGATACGGCAGATAAACATTTTTTAATATTATATGTAGTGACTAAATACAAATTAACTGCAAGCGAGTTCAGTAAATGAATATTTAGAGGATATGCAAAACGTATGAAATAAAATTAAAAGAGGGTATACATATATTAGTAAAAAATCAAGTTAGTTGGTATGAATACGCAGTGGCAACGCATGTTCCTGCTGCAACCTGCAGCCAATGACGCACGTCCGTGGGAGAGCTCGTGGTGTGGTGGCGTGTGCGTGTGTGTGCGCGCCTCTGCACGGGAGAGTGGGCCGGCTGTTGGAGTCCATTTGACGTGTCCATTGCAGCCCAGCCGTATCGAGTACGTGTGTCAGAGGTGATACGTATCTGATTTTCACAACACGCCTAGGACACGTATCTAGCGCGTATCCGTATCCAGCACGTATCAGATACGGGATACGCTACCCTCCAGACGTATCGGCGCATCGTAGGGTTGAGGCGCTGCCGCTGCGTGCTGGTCCATCCAGACCGGGTTAACCCTTTTTTTTTTTTTTTTTTTTGTTGTTTGGATGGAGGACTCCAGGGGTTGGAGCCGTTCCTGGGCGGCATATTCCATCCTCGCTCTCCAAAATTGGTGGACGGAGTTGAACCCTCTTTTTCTCACCGGGAGCACCGTGTATCCATCGTGTGCCCTCTTCTCTGTCTTCCCCGACCCGGCATGCGACCAGCACGTCATGAGCGCACGGGCGCGGCTCCCCCCATTGCGTCCCTAGTGCGTCTCGCCGACGTATGGGCGGCGTCCCTAGCTCGGCCTCAGCTAGTGGCGTGACCTCACCGGCGTCGCGTGGAGAAATGGCCCAAAAGGCCGCAATTTGGCGTGACAAGAGCACGGGGCGGGAGGGGAAGATGGCGAGTCCAACCAGGATGGGTTCAACCCGTTTTTGGTTGTTTGGATGGAGGGCAAGAGGGTTGGAGCGGTCTCGTGGGGCGGCATATTCCACCTAGATGCGGGTTCACCCTGTCCTCCAAAACCGGCGGACGGAGCCAACCCTCTTTTCTCCGCTTGGAGCATCGTGCATCCGTCGTGTGTCCGTCTTCCCCGACTGGCACGCGACCAAAGACGTCAGCGAAGACGGGCGCAGCGCGCCCCCCTGCCGCATCCCCTCGTGCGATTCGTTATGAAATATATATTTTTTTTTGTGGTTTACCTATTTGATGAGTCATATAAATATTAACAAAAGTTTTTATAAATTTAGTAGAACTTCTGTCTCCAGTGTGATTCGTTATGAAATATATATATTCGTGGTTTACCTATTTGAGTCATATAACTATTAACAAAAGTTTTTATAAATTTAGTAGAACTTTAGGAAGTTTGGTCCAATCCAAACTTAATAGAGTTGTATCATTGTATCCTTTTTGGGACCGAGGTAGTAGATGCTATATCAACACTGAAACCATTCAAAAGCATACGTGCCGGTCAACTGAATTTCGACATGAAGGTTTTTTTTTTAAATGCATTTCGACATGAAGTTGAGAGCACAAGTGCAGGTTGACTGATGAGGCGATCAGACACGACCGAGAAGGATAGACGCTCCCGGTGATGCACACAGGGGGGAGAGGCTGCTCAGTGGCGAGTGGCGACAGTGGTGGCGCACAACGGCCCGTCTCGTGGCACCTCACCATGGTGGCGCTCTCCAGTATGGCGGCAGTCTGCACGCTTGGCTAGTCTCGTACGTGTGCGGTCCCAGATGCGATCGGTGATTTTCGGTGATGGAGATGTCAGTTGGAAGCACATCCCTGATGCAGTTTCTGGCGCTTATATCCACGGCAACTTAGATTTAAAAGCAACAAGCTAACGTGCCTCGCCTGGGCATGTCTCGAATCAATAACTATTTTCATGGATAGGTTTTATTTGTGAAGCAGAGAGTAGAGCACGAACAAAAGATCAGGTCTACAGTAACTGCTTGCAGTTCAGTAGATTCCAGGATAATAACCCAGTGTGGCCAGTGCTTAACAGTTATCCTGCTGAGGTGTTCTTGAATGCACATTGAAAAAGTAACAGTTACGTATGCCATTTTGCCATGTACTAGATTTCAGATAAAAAGCTGGTTCAACATATTTAACTCAATCATAATTGTGTCATAGTGATGAGTCCAGTTTTTCACTAAAGTTTTCTATATATGCTCTGTTCTTTTCAGGCCGACCTTTCTGCGTACAACCATACAAGCCACGTGACCATCTGAATCCAGAAATAGGAGATACTACAGTACATGACTATAGGAGCGCCACTTGGTCACGCTGACTTCTTGCTGCCGAAAATGAGTTTCCAACTATACGTGTTCCCTTTCTTTGCAGCCGCATCCAGCCGTTTTGCACCAACCTGGAAAGATAGGTTAATCAATAGAGTACTAGCAACAATGGTAACCGCAAATTTTTCTTTGGATCCCAAAAGAGTGCTAGAGGGCATGGTTATGTAGTTCTCTTACACTGCTATCGGTTTTCACTACTACTAACAAAGTAAAGAATATGGCTGTCCAGATTACAGAGTACTATTTACGGTGCTTATGTAACACAATGTGCGGAGTGGACAAAAAGAATACAGTATGTTAGGCTTTTGTCAACTGTTCCTCGCAATTACATCAAGGACATGGTGCTTTTTACTCAGTTTCCTGTCTCCTGAATGGTTTCAGTGAGGCTGTCCAGATTACAGAGTACTGTTATGCGCAGCAGACAATGAGGCCCATTAGTGGGCTAATTGCCCAATTATCCTATAATATTTATATTTCCTTAAATAGTTTAGTTATTTCCTAAAGAATAGGATAGCACAGTCGGTTGTTAGAGAGGGGACTGGGAGATCCTAAAAGAATAGGATAGCGCAGTCGGTTGTTAGAGAGGGGTGAGAGATATAAGGAGATGTAAGACACTTGTGGTACTGGTAGGTATAAGCAAGAGCAAACTCAGTTGCTCGGCTTCCCTCAGGGAGCTGGGAGATTCAGACCGCAACCCTAGCCTCTCTCTCTCTCTCTCTCTCTCTCTCTCTCTTGTTTTCCCCTCTCCCGCACGCAGCCACGGCGCCGAAGGCCCGCTGCCGGCGCGTCCTTCCTCGTTCCTCCCCCTCTCACTTCTACAATCTCAGATCCACCGTCGCTAGGAACTTCATTCCTATCAATAGCACAGTCTATTTGTTTCTAGCATGGTAAGTCTGGGCAACAAAATTCTAAGACTAAGAAAGTATTCTAGTCATTAATGTGCTCATATTGTTTGATGTAACCAACAAAAGCAAAGATATATGTATATATGGCCAAAGATTAAATTTGGCCAGAAGACTCCCACAGTTTTGCGGGTGGATGCATATTGTGAAAATTTGTGATTGAAACCTTTGCACCAGTAAAATCAGTGAAAGAAAAAAAAAACTACAGACAGTAGTATGCACTTAGCTAACCACGCTAAATAACATAAGATAGAAGAAATACCTTGTCCATGAGCCAGTAACCAACTGCTGGCATGTATTGCACCAAGTACATAACAGTCAGCACAGGCTGCAAACAAACCACAAAGTTTGTGTTGAACATATAATGATATATATACACTGTAGCAATACTATGAATCTCAGGGGTAGAGCATAGTAGGGGTGTAAATGACTAAATGGTACGGACATTTCCTGACCAAGGCATAGTAGAGCTGCTGCCATTATTTTTCAAAAAAACATTTCCTGACCAACCATCTGCCCCAAGGGATTTAGATACTTAATTGATAATTCAGATCATAATCCAGACATTCAATGTCTGTACTGTATCCATTCTGGACAATCAAAGTCGGATATATATTACATTGATATCCAGATATTCAATATCCATTGTTTAGTTTAGAAGACGGTTATGGGGCATGACATGATTCATGTTTTTTCGAACCGGACCGGACCGGCGGTTCGACCGGTAAAAGACCGAACCAGAGCCTACACCGTCCGGTTCACTTAAAAGATCGCCAGCAAATGCAAATGGACCGGAAAAACCGGACAAACCGGCCGGTTTTTACGGAACCGATGAACCGGCGGTTTTTGTATGAACCGGGCGGTTTTTTACCATGGGCAAAAATACCCTCTGTCATCTCATGTTCCCGTCGACTCACGCGCCGCGCACGGAAAAAAAAAAATCGACTCCAAGTCCAAGCTTACGGCGCCTCGTCGGCATCCTCGTCGGCTCGTCGGCGTTCGATCTCACGCAGGGGGGCTAGGCGAGGGCGGCGTCCGCCCGCCGCGGGCGAGGCCAGCGGCGGCGAGCGCGGCCATTGGGCGGGCGAGCGGCGCCCCGGCCGGCGGCGAGCGTCGCGAGACCACCGACGGGCGGCGGCGCTCCTCCAAGGCTCCGTCCAAAGGTGTCAGGCTCCAGTCCGCCTCCTCCAAGGCTCCAAGTGCAAGCTCCGGTCCACAGCTTTACGCTCCACTCACGACACTACCGGTCCGAGCCTCCAAGGATCCAAGCTACACTTCGAACTTCAAGATGGCTGCTAGCTAGTGAGTGCTGTTATTTGTACTATAGTATATTGATAGCTTCTGAAATTGTCCAGATCTGATTAGATTGATAGCTATTGCTATGGTGCTTTTATTGAAAACTTCTGAAATTGTTTAGATTGATAGCTTCTTAATGATTGATGGCTATTGCTATGGTGCTAGAGTATATTAAGAATGTCCGGATCTGCTTTGATAACTTTTTCTCGAACTGAACCTTATGGTCGTGTGTGTGAAATGAACCTTCAGCTTCATGTATGTTGAGTTTAAAGACCATGTTATCTTTGTGTTCCATGATGTGTGAAACCGTGAGCCTTGTGGTTGTATAATTAAATTATTTTGTTGCATCTATCAATTTTTATATATTATATTTATATACAAATACTACTTTAGTGTCATATATATATACACGGTTCAAAGTTTTTGTGGCGGTTCGATAAAACGGTCCGTTCTTATCGGACCGGGCGGTTCAACCGGTTCAAAACGGTTGGACCAATGAACCATTGAACCCGACGGCCTCGCCCGTTCGATCACCGGTCCGGTTCGAAAAACTAGGCCAAAACCAGGGTTAAGCTAAGAGAATCCGGGCTGATATTGCACTTTTCAGTGAACCCTGGCTGTTTTCAACGAAATCCTCGCTGCAATGCAATGATGCGATAGATCTTGCCACAAAAAACACATTTTAACTAAACTAGAATGGATTTTACTATTGCATTATTAGATCGTAGAGGCCACATAATATGATACAAAAAAAGAAAAAAATTAAAAGACTTCAAGCTTCGAAATGCAGTGTTCAGAATGACATATACGATATACCTGATACGATATCCATGCTTCTTTCAGTTCATGAGTAGCAGCAACAATTGTCAGTTCAACACACCGTTCCACCGAAACACGCTTCTCACGCTTTCTGCTGTGAGGAAGACATTGATGAGCAAAAGGGACTGGGAACCAAATTATAAGTTTTAACTGCTGAGAAACTAGATGGATCAAAGATGTTAGAACCTGAGTTCACTATGTTGTCAGAGGTAGGAACAAAAATATTGGACATGAAATTCTTTTTATTTGGATACCAAAAAAAAAAATTGTGCATTGAATTGTATGGAGACTCAACAACATGAGTAGTGCGGACTGAGAAAGTTAAGTTTCCATGTCATTACTTTAATGATCAAACTTTTTGTTATCTGTAAGACTAAATAAGTGAAGCCAGGGATAACCTCAGCAGAATGCGTTTTGTACTGAAGAGGCTGCAGCAGAAGATTGTGGTGTTTCAATCGGTCCTGGGCAGACAACAGTGACCTTAATGCCTTTTGTACACAACTGCAACATAGCAATGTATTAAGGCACACTACATGTAAACAAGAATAGATTGTGCAACATACATTGTATTACGGCACACTACATGTAAACAACAAAACACACCAGAAATTAACCAATTAACTACTGAGAACCACTCAGTCGCTATTTTTTTTACCCAAAAAACATGGCACAGAAACAGTAAATGAAAATATCATCCATGAATTACATAATTGAGTAGCTTAGCATGCTGATACAATTTACAATTAGAATGCATGCTAATATGGGAATGTTGGGTACCTCAGATCGAAGAGAAGCAAAGTATCCATTAAGAGCATGTTTGGAGGCAGAGTAAATGGCCTGGCCAGGAGAAGGAACCTTTCCAGCAGCACTACTCATCTGTATATGAGTTAGCCACATTAATAGCCAAAATGAAACTGTGATGACCACAAAATCCTATTGGGAGTTGGTTTATACATACCACAACAAAATGACCCATCCCTCTGTCCAGCATGTAAGGTGCTAGAAGGCGAGTTAAAGTAATAGTTCCGACGACATTGACATTCAAAGTAGCCTATCTAGCAAGACAGATTGGAGTGTGAGGTTGCAGATAAGACATGCAGAAGAAAACAAACATTGTTCATGTACCTTAAGACCTTCCTCACTTTCTTCCAGCCCCCCGTTTCTGCAATTTGATTGAAAATTGATGCATTTAGGAATCATCTGATTAGGAGCGATATCTAGCAGCTCTAACATAAAAAACTAGTAACAATAAAACAAAATGATGCTCAAAGGGTAAGGGAGTTAAAACATGAACTCAAAATATGGGTGATATTTACAGGACGTTCGAAGGCTGCATTATGGATCATATAGTCAACTCCTGCATTAGAAAAAATGATTCTGCCACATGTACGACTTCTTTCAAAGATTCTTCACCGGCTGATAAATCCATGGGTAACACCTCAACTCTGCTATCTGGATTCTTGCCTTTGAAAAGTAAATCAAATTTGGTTCAGATCTTCAGATTTCGACTTCCCCAGTATGGGAAAAAAGTTTTAGCAACACTAGAGATATCTCTTAAACTTACTGAGGATGTTTTTTCACTCTCTCAAGCTCATCCTTGTTACGTGCAGATAGTATCAACTTTGCTCCTAAATTCGCAAATTGCATTGCAAGAACCTCCCCTGAAATTACAAGAAAGCATTAATACTTGTTATGGTCAAGTACTATGCTCAAATTGATGTAAAAAGCCACATCTGCCAAGAGAACAGACATCTTAGCTCATCAAAATTGACAGTGGTCCTATGAAACCTTTGCGGTACATCAACCTTGAAGAAGGTATAGGGAAACTGAATATAGAATATTGTGGTGCATGAAGTCTATAACCAGGCATAATTTTCACTAAATCTTTCCTTGATTGACTAACAAAGGTATGAGGCTCACTAAGAAATAAAACTAAAGTGAGGAAATTTATCAGCTCGTCACCTGCTTAACGATAAGCAAATGCGCAGCTGAACTTGCACAGATACTCAAAAGAAAATTCATTCATTTATTCAAATTTGTCTAACTTAACTCCTGAATGTGCAGTTGGCATGGCAATAGAATTGCAAACTAGAGCAGTTTGATTTAATTAATTAATTATCCTTCTATCACAGGACATGCTTTTTTCGACAATTTAGTCAAAGCATTAGCAGTCCGCCTAATTAAGTGAAGTAATGAATTCCATGATTCAATGGTAGAAGCTAGACCTACAACTCCCCATGGTACCAACAACCTAGCAAATCACAACTAAACCGAACATTCAGTACTAAAATTGACAAATTAAAGAGTTCATAGGTCATACTGACCAATCCCGCGGCTAGCTCCAGTAATCCACACGACCTGTAGAACAGCCAAGGAGAGCAAAACAACGGAATCAGTACGGGGAAGGAATCTGAAATCAAACAGGACCGCAGCACACAAAATTAGCCGAACGATCCAAGAACCCACCTTGCCGTCCACCCTCTCCCGCCGCGGCGGGCCGCGGGACACGAGCGTCAAGTCCCCTGCAGCCATCAAAGAACAAGGGGTCAGTCCCAATCTCCTCAACCAACAGGGGCGAAACCAAGAATGGAAAGTGAGATAGAAATGTTACTGGAGCAGGGGTTAGATTGAGGAATGAAATTGGGGTAATACCATCGACGACGGTGGCGAACTTGAAGAGGAGGAAAGCAGCGACGGCGGCAAGGACAGCGAAGAGGAGCAGGAGGAGCATTTCTTGGCCCCGGCGCGGCGTGGCAACGGGCGATTCTCTGAGGTTCTTGGGGTCGACGGGTGCTGGGCGTGCTGCTTTGTGCTGACAGATGGGCGGAGAATTTAAGGCAGCTAGCCAGACCTTTCGCTCGCGTCACTTGACCAGAAGTATGTGGGCAATGGACACCTTGCTGCTGGTCGGATAATGCAATGTGGCTATTTCCTCTCTCCCCGGACCGGATTTAAATATTCACTCAAACTTTATACATATCACTTTCACTTTTGTATGCACATATTTTGTCGAGCTCCAGCCCTATAATTTTGGTTTTTTTATCTCCAGTATTATATTTTTATAGTTTGGAGATATGTCATTACAATTCACTTATTCTTTAACTTGCAATTTTCTACGTCTCCCTCCCGTGCTCTTCTTTGTCTCCTTCCTCTCCTCGAAGATCCCTAATCTTAGATTGTAGTTTTCATCGTCTACGGCAAGGAGGAGCTGTCGATCTTTGATACAGTGCCTATGTTGCCTGGTGCTCTTGAGGCTCTGCTTTCGGCACAATCGCAAGAGGAGACACAAGAACCGTGAAGACCACGTGTGGGACCTTCATGCATCCGCATCGTAGTGGTGTGGCAGAGATGGAGGACATCGATAGTAGACAATGTGTGTTCATGTCCCAATTCTCAATGTCGGCATGGAGTGTAGTTTGACTTGTGCTTGCGTATTTACACTTCGATTTGGGGGTTCGATTTGATTGTTGGTAGGAATGATATGTTCGCACTAGAGGTTAACGTCAAAGATTTCGCTTTCAAAACTCAGATGTTAGGAAATCATAGACCAAATATCTTGTGATTAAGTATGATATGGATATTGGGTCACTAACACTTTAATGATTGTCGTTAGGCGTTTTTAAATGAATTGAATCACGCACTCTAACCAAAATGTGGTTCTTTGACGAAAGATTGTATGAGGTGGTGCCCCTTCCATCTCCGCTATTCACGCAACATGCCTACAATAACTGGGCACCTACCGCGGTGAGCGGAAGAAGAACCGCAGCCCCTAGCGTGGCAATGCTCTTGGTGGAAAACTTCCCTCTACTGGTACATGAGGTGCCCCATCATGGTCTCTGTTGACACCTGTTATAGCATAATATTACTAGTCAACTAAGCATGAAATAAGGGCATAAAATGAATATCAACATAAGTCTAGGGGCTTTACTAACATAATTCCACGAGCTTTGGTGATTTATATCTTTTCGGGGATTAAACGGATAAAAAGCGAGAGAAGAGCGATGAGAAACCTAAGAGTTTACATCTCATACGATGACAAGACTTAACCGTGAAGTAACTTAACCCAAAATGTGGACTAAAACACTCTAGAAGATACCGAGAAGACACCAGGAGAAGGGAGATCATGATGTGATCTTATCTCATGGCGGCCGCTAGAGAGGATTAGGCCGGCCATCGTGTGTTGTAGCCAATCAGCTTCATCTTATTAGGTCGGTTTGTAACCGACTTTGAGGTTGTATCTACACCGTTGCCAAGATCGGTTTGATCCAATGGTCATCGTTCATCGCCAAGGCCTATATAAGAAGACCCCCTGACCCCAGGGTTAAACCCTAACTCATTCTATTCATTATCTCTTGACCTGTTGGTCATAGAGGTGTCCCAATGTGAGGACAACCTCTCCTCTCTAGTTCCAATCTAGATTAGAAGATCATGTAGAACTAGAAGCCCTAGAGTGAGTTGAGAGCAAACATCAAGAGAGATTAGAGCCATAGTTCCCATGAGAGAGACTAGAGCTAATCTTGTTCCTAGAGCTAAAGCATGGGTGAAGGGAAGAGTTGCTGAGGAAGCACCGGACCTGTCGGTGACTCCTCTACATCTTGTACCATCAGAATCAAGTCCCATTAGCATTGGGGCCTGATCTTGAGACTTCTATGGTGGATCAACTTCTTATTTAAGTAAGTAAATGTTCTTATTGCTCTTATTTTTCACAACTCTTGTTTGAGTACTTTAATCTGTAGGACCCTATAGATTAGAGGAGTTAGCTTAGGTTTAGGCATGGTGCTTAGACCGAGGTTGCTTGTGAATGCACCCTACATTCCGGGACGTGTGGTAGTTCGTGGTAGTGACAAGTACCATTGATTCCTTTGGAGTCCATCCCCCGAATGATAGGCCAAGTAGGACTATGTTACTAGAGGATTGCACGTTTCGTCCCCTGCTTTCCTTTAACCGTGTGTTTGGTTGAGGGTTGGGCCGGGTTGGGTTGGATCCAACCCGGTTTTTGGGTTGGGTTGAACCCGTCTCGGTGTTTGGTTACTGACTCGATTTTGGGGACGGAGTGAACCCATCCCATGTTTGGTTGGAGTAATCGAGATTCATTTTGGACGGCAAGATAACACCGCTAGTTTGGTGTTTTTGCATTAGGACCCCTCAACTATTAGAAATTAGTGAAGCCTAAATTAGCAAATCTTTCTCTCTAGGTTTTTTTTACATCGGGAACCCTGAAGTGAAACCAAATTGAATTTTGATACTCTTTCCTCTCCCTTCGTGCGTGCAGGGGCACACCGGCGGCTCCCGCTCGGGCGCTCGGCTCCCACCGTACCTACCGCCGGACCTGCTCGGCTCCCTCCGCCCCGAGCCGGCCTCCTCCTCCGCCGCAAAGGCGAGATCCACCGTCGCGCGGGCGAGATCCGCCGAGCCTCTTTGCCTCCTCCCGCCCCGCGACGAGATCCGCCGCGTCTCGCTCCTTGGCCCGGTTTTGTCGCGCCGCTTCCTCCGTGCCGCCCTTGGGCGAAGCTGCCCCGCCGCCGCCCCGGGCCGCGCAGCCAGCTCCACCGCGTCTGCGCCTCCGCAAGGCGGGCGAGTTGAGGCGGCCCGCTTGCAGGGACGACGAGCAGGGACAGAGAGACGGAAGAGAGACGGAGGACGCGCGCGGCGACGGAACAACCTGGTTCGCTCCGTCCGCCACTTTTCCGAGGATGGAGCGAACCCGCATCTCGGCGGAATATTAGCCTCGGGAGCGAACCCATCCCCTCCCCTCTTCCATCCAAACAACCGCGAGGACGGGTCCGCTCCGACCAGTAGGGTTGGCTCTCAACCAAACACACGGTAAGTAACGTCCCCTTAAGACAATATCAACATTGCTTACAAGGGTAAGAACTAGACAACCGTAGGAATCTCTTTACCTCTTTATTCTCTCAAGTTCTTGATTCTTTGCTCGGGGATTAGTTATATGCCTTAGTTATCTTCACATCATTCTCGGATTCGATATTAAAACCCTCTCCCCGGTGAAGTGCTCACCTATCCGTTAAACTTGCAGATTATACATTATATTTTTGTAGGCTTATCAAATACCAACAGTCTCTAGGCTTAGCATCCACGTGTGAAGCGACAAGTAGATCTCCCGAGAAGCACATGCAACATCACATACGACACTAGTGGTATGATATTTGTTAACAATGTCATTTAAAGCCTATATTCCCGATGCATGACGACAATGTGATGTCGCCCTCCCACAAGTCTATTGCCATTGTTACAACGACAACCCTTAATATGATTATTGCATCGAAGAACTATTGCTAAGGGCACTCACAATGCTAGAAACTATCATGGTTTCTATGGTCTTGGACATTGTGTCATGAAATTATCTTCCACAATGCAATTTTATATCATGATGTCACATGGCCCACTTATCACTCTCACATTGTCTTGGTTTTGCGTGAAGACTTGGTTTCTTGTGTTTTTCCTCTCTTTCTTCAATAAATATAGCGCCATATCAGCAAAAAAAGCAATAAATAGAGGGATAATAAATGAGGATAGAAACTATGATAGAGTCTGCATTGTGAGTGCTCTAATACTTCTTAAGATGTGTCAAAGGTTGGAATCAGCTCAAGAATTATTACTCCTGAAAATTTTGGTTGTTCATTACAGGCACATGATGCTAATCTCAGTTTCACAACTTGGTTATTGCGAGAAGAAAGACATTAAAGTTAAGGTTGCTTTTGTGCAAGGTAAGAATGGTGCCAATGATCACAAGGAAGAGACTCTTAAATTTATCTCAAAGCTGAGGACGACTTTGTTTCAAGGAAGGGAGCATGATGAGCCCATGGCTCCTCCAGTTTCTATGCAAACAAATCTAGTATTTCATCAAATGTGGCAACACTAGGAATTATTTAGAGTCCTTTGGTTTTCGATTTGGAGCCGTTCCTTTTGACCCGTAAATACAACATAAATGAAGGGAAATGACTGTGGGTTATTACTGTTTTATTATAGATTATCTTCATGAAGGATCTTGCCGAGGACTCCCCATGCACATGGTACCATGAAATGGAACCCAACCATTTCTCATGGAAAAACTTCAATAACTCCCATGTCGGACAACTCATCACTTATGCAATTGTAATGAAACTTATTTTAAGACATGTTCCTATTGCGGGGTAATATGCAGAATTTGACTCGATGTCTTAATAGTCGACCTTTTTTTTTTTGACAAGTTGGCACACTGGACTTCCTCCACATCGGCTTGAAAGGCTGCAATATGAAGACTGGTCACTTGTTCCTATTGTAGGTGGTCGTATAATTTGCAAAATTTGGCCTCTCTTCGGATGTCTTTATAGTCGACTTTTTTTTGGAAGGTTGGCACAATGGACTTCCTCCGTGTCGGGCGAAGGCTGCAATATGTAGATTGTTCACTTGTTCACTCCCATGGCTTGATGACGGGCAGCGGTAAGTCCCGACTAGAAAGAAAATAACATTCTAGTAGTTGGAATCATACAAATGAGTAACCACATCAAATTTGGTGGAACTAACTAACGATGTACTTCCTCTGTCAACAAAAGCATGCAACTCTTGGTTATTAAGGAGTCAAACAGTTTAAACATTGACCAACATTGTATAAAAGACTACTAACATTCTTGATTCAAAATATAATAACATTCTTGATACAAAATAAGTACCAATATATTAGTAATAGATGAACCAATTTGATTGGTACGGATCTTATAATTGTCTTCTTTTGTGGACGGGAAAGTATGATCTCAAGGAAAGAGATACTTAGGGTGACCTTCTTTGTCCTCGGTCGGAAACATGTAAAGGAGAGTGAATTTTAGAGCAATCTACAAAGGCCAGAAACCTGTAAAGGAGAGTGAATTTTAAAGCAATCTACAATGGCATATATAATCATGCAGTATGTTTTTTTTTTTTTTTTTGGCGAGGGCTTGTATTTTTAATTAGGAGCAAGAATAAAGATGCCTAAAATCATTTTTCAGCAGGAAAGTACTGAAAACAAATGTAATCTTTGCTTGTTAATTATGCATTGTATACTACTGGAGTGCTTGTTACGATTACCACCTGCACCTGGAACAAACATGTGTTTGGAGTATATTATTGTCTCTTACGTCGTTTCAACAAAGGTGCAAAGTGCAATGCCGGTTGACGTGTTGGAGAACTTGCCGGCCGGCAATTGAAATTTCTCCAGCCACGCCACCTGCCGCATTTGATGAATGATTACCGCACCTGTCAGCTGCTAATAAAGTAATAATGATATTACTACATAACCACTGGTTGGCTCTGCAACTACAAAGCACTGCCTCTCAGTGATCGACCACCAACTGGCCAACACCACCTCCCTTCATCCAATAAATCGATCCTACTACAAGTTACAGCCTACTTAACCTTGCTAATACCCTATGACGGCATCATGCAAGCACTTAAGTTTCCCACAACAATCTCGGCAACCGTGTGAGTCGACATGGATAGATCCAAGAAGCCCAAATCATCAAACATAGCATCACACCACAGGCGATTCGATCTCCTAGACTTAAACAAGTCGTCGTCCTCGCTGAACATGTCGACGTCCTCGCTGAGGAGCGTCGGCGAGGAGACAAGGAAGGGCGGCGGGGCTGTTGCTGTGCAAACAAGCCGGAGGGCGGGCACCGTGAGGTTCGCTCCTCCTCCACCGTCGTCGGTGACGAAAGCAAGCTCGCGTCCGGCGGTGTCCCACCCTCAGTCTCAGCAGGCATCGGCAATGGCAAGGCCTGCGACTGCTAGTGGAGCGCGTCCGGGCTCTGCCTCAGGGACGAGGTGCAGGACGCCTGCAGTGAGGTTGCCGGAGCCGGCCGGTCCCAAGGCAATGAGGAGGAGCTGGGGGTGGACAGCTGCTGAGTCGGATGCCAAGGAGCCGGCCACCGGGAATCGGGTGGTGGCGACGAAGGTCGTGGCAAAGACGCACTCCAGAAGTAGCTCGGTGAGTCGTTCAGAAACCACAGCGTGTTTATTGGCGCGTGTTTCTGAATATAGATGGAGAATGTCTCCTTAATTTGCTTGATAAGTCTTTCATGAGTGTTTCTTTGTTTTGGTCATCAACAATAATTGCATGACAATTTACATTCACTATGAAATTATATTAGCAATTAAGGGGTTGTTTGGTTTCCATAAGTCATGGGACTTATTAAGTCAGTGACTAAAAATGGGTAATTTATAAGTCATGCATGTTTGGTAAATAAGTCACTTATATAACTTATAAGTCCTATGATTTAGGGGTTGTTTGGTTTCCATAAGTCAGATGACTTATTAAGTCAAAAAGTGAAATAAGTGACTTATTTTGCCAAAAACAGACATGATTTATTAAGTCATGAGATTTATAAGTTAAGTTGGTACACCCCTAATTAAAACTTATTAAGTCATGAGATTTACAAGTTATAAGTGACTTATTTTACCAAACAGTCATGACTTAATAAGACGCCAAACTTAATAAGTCTCATAATTTATGAAAACCAAACAACCCCTAATTGTTTTCCAATGTGTTTCAGTGCACAAATATAATGTTCTAAACTTATGTGTCTTTGGTTCTTGTGCACTCCACTTGAGTCTAGTGTCAACTGTCAGCTTAAGTTAACACATTTCACAGATGCATACCTCATTAAGTAAACAGTGATGCTACCAAGCACTTAACGCTCTTCCTCCGTCCCAAAATAACTCAAAATCTTATTTTCTTTTTGAGAAATCAAAGTCAAACCTTTTAAAATTTAACTAAACTTGTGATTTTTTTGACATTTCTACTACATATTATTAATATTCTTATTATGAAAATGCGTTTTAGTGTTAACCTAATCATATTTATCCTACTAGCATCGCGCCCGCGTGCGTTACTACGGGATAACTACGTTTTGTATAAAAACACATGGATCGCAGGATAAAGTAACAACACTATGAAATTAAACAATAATATTAAAGTAACATTTCAAACACACAAGTTTTATATAAAAAAAAACACACGGATAATTGATGAACATGTACACATGATAATCTTTGAAAGGGATCGAAGTTAGTTGGATAATATACGTACACACATGTAATTGGATCAAATATGAATAGAAATATCCAATTATAGTTGGGTGCTCGGTTTGGCATAGAAGGGGTTGGTAGTCCACCATGAAAAACAATATGCACCTGCACGAGGCTTAGGTTGCATGGCGCCGCCACAACGAGGCAGGCGAAACGAAGACGCCGAGAGCAAGGGCGCAGGTACAGCGGCCGACGGGGTCGGCATCGGCCGGGCGGTGATGGCTTCGAGAGGATGACGGTTTCCCTACCGGACGGTGCGACGGGCGTTGGTTCGGGCGGGCGGTGCGGCTTGGTGGGGACGGCTTCGACGGGAGCGGGGGTGGCCTCGGCGGGGGGCGACGTCAGAAGCAGGGGGTGGCTTCAGCGGGACAACGTCGTAGCAGGGAGAGGAGAGCACATGCGAGGAGAGGAGAGCGCACGCTGGGAGAGAGGAGAGTACACTCACTGGTCTTCTAATTTTGGCGCGGCGTGATTGGCCTTCTAAATTTGTCGTGCGTGATTGTAGGCTAGATTTTACTTTCTAATTTTTGCCCTCAAGGGGATTGGAGGGCTGGGTCGCATGGAGTGGGAAAAGTGAGGTGAAAATTTTTTGACACCAAACCGTGGTCTTACTTTTTGTTCTTTTATGTTGTAGAGATATCGTGACTACGGATATATTTGGTTGAACTTTAAAAATGAACTAGTTCTCTCAGAAAACTGGATGTACAGTTATTTTGTGATGGAGTGAGTAGACATGAGAAAACATCCTAAGTGGCATATTGCTCTTCAGTGTTTGCAGAAAAAGAACTTAAAGGAAAATCTAAGTTCAGAACTATCCATTTCTTAAGCATTCTTGTTTCTAATGTTTTTTTTCCTGAATACAAAAAAACTTTGCACATCATTGTAAAAGGTAGAAGAGTTTAAACATACAAACAATGTGTTTCTGTCGAGCGCCCTACGAGGTCTACACAAAGTGCATGTGTATTCAAGGTTCCATGTTACACAAAGTGCATTATTACGCGTCCTAACCGGAGGCTTCCCATTTTAAAAAGTGCATTACGTCTATTGGCATGTTTGAGCCACGATAGTACTGTTGTTGTGTGCTGCTATTAGCTCTTTAACGTCAACCATTGTGTTTGTCGTTAGCATGCATTGCCACATTCGGGCAGTGCTGACAGATGTAACTTTTTATGAGAAGTACATCTGAACCAATTTCTCCAACCAAGGAGGACATAAATAGTAATTTTCAATTATCAGTGGAGCAATCTTCCCTTTGTTTGTTTGGTTTATTCCCTTTGTGCTTCGTGTGATCGTACTAAGACATAAATGCAGAACTGTAGGTTGTCAGACAGTTTGTTGCATCTGTGAATATGTGAAACGTAAAAGGCATTAGGTGCACCTAATAAGATTTCATGTCAAATCTTTACCTTTTTGTCGTCGCCGACTGGATTAAGCAACACCACTACACCAGTGATAAACTTCACTGAGGTCACTATCAGACCATATGGGACTAGAAAGTACTACTACTTAAACTGACAAATTCGTGTAGTACTAATGATCGAGCACATTGCCACATTGGCAATGCGACATACATACCCATTTCGGTCACTTCAAAAATTTCAGCTGTCAGGAACAAATGAATACAATGATATGATAATTGATATTTGAGTCTGCTGAATGCTGGTCTTGTGCAACAATCAATCCACTCAGGCCCCAAGAAGATCTCCAGGAGAGGAGAAAAGAGAAACCATTGCCAAAGAGAGGCAGCAAGATCATGCCAAAAACAGAGACGCACGGAAGCAGAAGCCCCCAAGCGTTTCAGCGGCAATGACGGCGAACATGAACGGAAGGAGAAGCTCCCCAGGCGTTGCATCTGCAAGGACGAACATAAAAGCTCCCAACAACAGTGTGTCACCCAAGAACATGGACACGGTCTCCGTCTCTCCTCTTCCAACCAAAACATCCGTGGCGACGATCGGCGCCTGCTGGGAGTCTCTACCATCAGATCTTCAGAAGCTGGGGCTGGTATTTAACACTTCGTTCGTTCATCAGACTCTTCTGCTTTCGCGCCACAACATTGGTGCCTGCCATTGTAGCTGAACATTCTACTACCTTTGTTGCAAAAAATATTGGTCGTGTGTTCATGTATGTAGGAGGTCATGAGGTACAGGGATGACGCGGAGGCTGCTGCTGCAGAGGCCCTGCGTGAGTCCTCTGCCGCAGAGATTTTGCTACGATGTCTGAGGTGCATTCATTCCTCCTGATCGAATAATTTGATCAAAACTTACTGAAATCAACTTACTTTAGTAATCCGCAATTCTGCATTTGAAATAATTTGGTCAAAACTTACTGAAATCAGCTTCTTTTTACAGTGCCTTTGCGGACTTGACCCACGCCGCCGTGGCCGAGCTATCGCCGCAGCAGACGGTCGACGAGTTCCTCACCCTCCACGGGGCGCTCGCGGCAGCTCCCCGCGACGAGGGCCACGGCGCCGCCGCCGCCCGGGCCTGGCTGCGTGCCGCAGTCACCACTGACCTCGCCCACTTCTCTCTACTATACACCGCGGCGTCGGCGTCTCCCAGCAATGAGTCCAGCGCCGCGGCGTCGCCGCCGGCACAACGGGCGGTGCCATCTGCAGAGGCCGGCGGCGATCAGGAGCGGTGGCTAGAGGCGGCGCGGGAGGGCCCTCGGAGAGAGATGCGCGCGTGGTTTCTTGCCCACGTGGAGCGCCTGCTCGACGGCGACGTGGCCGGGACGCTGGGGCAGCTCAGGAGGGTGAACGACTGGCTCGACGCCGTCGGACTGGGAACGGAGTCGGACGCCGTCGAGCGGGTCAGGAAGAAGATCTACGGCTACCTGCTGGACCATGTCGAGTCGGCGGTGGTTGCGCTCAACGGCGGCTTCGTAGCTCCCCGCCGAAAATAAATAAATCAGTGTACCATTATAGAAAATGGTATTAAAATATTTTATATTGTGATTTTATAAACTGGTGAAATTCATAAACAGTATCAATTTTGCAATTTTTCATTATAGAAAACGGTATTATATGATAGAAAATAAAATCGTTTTTTATGAAAACAAGCGGATAGACTCGGCGTTCTGTTTCTGTTATTTTACTACGGTGGGCCCCACGGCAGCTCCCAGTCCCAATACGACGACGTGGGCAGGTACGCGTCGTACCGTCTGCCTCCTCTCCATTCCGCCACCGCAACACTTCCCTGCTCCCCGAATCTTCCACCGAATCGGAGGAGGGCCTCAGCCGCCGACGCCAATGGCGTCCCCGCCGCCGCCACCGTCGGAGCACTCACGGGGCGAGGCGGGGCTGGAGAGCATGGAGGGCCTCGTCCTCGACACGGTCATCTCAAGGGCCGGGGCGCGCCCCGCGGCGGCGCTCGCCTGCGCCAGCACGCGCCTCCCGCACCGCCGTCGCGGACGACTCCCTCTGGCGCAGGTTCTGCGCCGAGGACCTGGGGCTCGACGCGCCCGTCGATCCGGAGGGCCAGCCTCTCCCCTCTTCCAGGTTCGCGATGGTAGACCTCGGTCTTTCGTTTCTGTTTCCCCCTTTGTCCCGATTGGAGCAACGGACCGCAGCCTCTTCTAATCTCATGCGAGAGTCTATTGTTGATTCTTCAGCTGTGATGTTGCTCGTTAATTGCTTCTGTTCGCTGTGCTTGGAGTATAGGATGATTCGATTTTTTCTTTAAAAAACTTATTGTTGCCACTGAGTTCGATTTTGGGATTTATGATAATGTCTGACTCTTGAATTATTATACACCTGAGTTCGGAGCTGTAACCAAGAAAATGGAAAAAATTTAAAACCTCAGAGAAAGGACGGACTCTGTCGAGAAACGAATAAAAAATGGCACGGCTGTGGATGAGAGTTGTCACGCTTTAGAGCTAGTAAATTGCTTGTTTCAGTGTTTCCTTAAAAGGAAGTAGCACTTAGCTCTTGTTGCTACTTTTGCCATTTCGTACACCTATAAGGCTATAACTTAGCTTCCGGTTGTAACATTTTGTGTACAAGAATGCAATAAGATCCTTGTACAGTGTGGGCTTGATAGATGATTTTTCTTTAAATTTTGGCCATAATTGTGCTTATAAATCATCCAAACCAAATTTTCCAGTACATAGAAGTTACAAAAACATGCCTGTATTGCACACTAGTTTATGGGTGAAGTCAGCATCCCAAACTTTCCTTAGAATATGAAAAAGGGTAATGTCAAAAGTAGAGCAATTATGGCCCAGTCTGGCGGAGCTTCAGTTCCAAGAATTTTAAAGAATTCTTGGTGATTTCTTAAATTTGGAGCTCTAGGTATGTTGAGAGCATTTCAGTGAAGCATTTTGTTTATATATTTTAGTTTAATTTGAAATTTTCAGAAACTACAGATCCAACCTGGATCTCGGGACTACAGCTTTGCAAATTGGGCACTTCCCTCTAAGGATCCTCCTGTTCGCCTTGTAAAGAATTATTTTATTTCCAATAATCCGCATCTATATGCAGAAAAAAGATATGCTGTTTTGTGCCAAATAAGGAAATTGGTTATTTGCTCTTGCTTTTGTATGAGAACAGTTATGCATTTAAAAACCCAGTTGTTTCTGAATCTAATCTCATGCGAGATTCCATTGGGGTTCAATGGTAAAATACACATAGTTTACTCAAGTGATTGACATAACTCAGTTCTTGATTGTCCTTAAACCAAAAGTTTTACTAGATGCAATAAAAATAAGGATGGCACATGCCTTATTTGTATTATGGCAAGGAGAAGTTTCCGATTAGCATTCCCAATCCTACTACTTGGCAGACTCTAATTTTATTTGTGGTACTAGTGCCTCAATTTGGGGTGGGACATTTTGGGACTATGTAATTGCAATATTGTGAAGGCGTGCTTAACAACCAAACTCAAGACAAAGTAATGCAAAGCAAACAAAAGGAAAATGAAGGAGCCTGTTATTATTTAGTGTTAGATTATTATATAACATACGAGGAATGAATTCAAGGGGCCTTAAAATATTTTAGGCTTTTAGAGGGACAATACGTTATATCTTTTTGAGGTTGTTCTTCACCCGATTTTTTTTTTTTGTCTTATGTGCTTTCTTAGGCGCTCTTCCTTTTAGTTCTCTCCGCGGTTTTCATTTGTGTCATTCATGTCAATATACACTAGTGGATTCCCCGCAAGCATTGTCGCTGGTATGAAGAAGAATTCTATGAGTTACAATATTACTATCACCCTCCTATTCTTTTTCTTTCTTTTTTTTTTTTTTTTTTATTTTCTTTTTTCTTTTTTTCTTCTTTTTTTTTTTTTATCTATACCAACGGGTCTCACTTATAATTTTATCAAAATATATCCACATGAGATCTTGTTTTAAAGGATTTATTAAAATGAATTTAATGGTGTAATCAAAATTTGATTTATTTTTTTGGTTCATGAGTTATAACCTTTTTATGCCCATAGACATGTGGGGCATGTTGATGATGTGGCACAAGTAATGGTTAGTGGGCTTGTGAGGTGGCATGCTAGTGGGGTGTTAGTGAGATGGTGAGGTGGCGTGCTTGCATGTCGAGAGAATTAGCTAGTGGGGGTTCCAAACATAAGATTTATAGATTACCATGTCTGTATCTCATGATGTTATATCTAACTCCGGGGGCTATTGCGGCGTAAGGGGTACTATAATCACAATTCATCTTCTGTTGTCATGACTTGAAATTATTTCATCTTTTCAATATTTAATCTCAATATGTATATACCACATGAATGAAACCTTTTAGGGGCGCACTTTGATCCTTAGCTCCACCTCCCCTTGTTTCGCTAGACAAATTAGCCTTGCTCGATACAGTTATATCCACAACATGGCTATTTGGTTCTTTTGCCCGGCTGGGCAAAATTACGGAGCTAGCTGTTTGATTTCATAGTTAAAAACTTGCTTGTGCTGAAGATTTTTTTGGTTTTATGTTTTTGGTACTCTTTCTAATTTTGATACATTCACCATAGTGCAACCCCACAAGAGAAACATTAAGAACTATCCATAATAATTAACTGTCTATTTTCAAGCATTCTATTTGCAATAACATCCCTAAGCTGACTCATCAGCCTTTGTTCTGCAATAGTGTCTCGATGGAAATGTTTTGGGTGATGATATAGCTGTCTCCATAATTACTGAGTACACAAACAGATCAGCTCTCCCATTTTGCAAAATTCAGTTGTGAAGTATGCAATATTCTATGCAAACCTTCTAGAACACAGAGGCCATTTGGATGATCAAGAGAGTGTATCAAGACAGTAGAATCATGAGCAGAACCTTCCCCCGACCAGCACTCACATAAGTGATTTGTCAAATCAAAATCAACAGCTACTAGCACATTTTGCGTTGTGAAGGGCTTTTCGGCCGCAACAACTATCTTCCATTCTTGCAGGAACTTTGCAGGGTATATGGGTTCCTCACCAATACAATCCTAGAAAAATAAATGAGGTACTTGTAATAAAGCATATTAGCTTCTGAATGGGTGAAGCATATCTCAAAATATGGGGGTAAAACCTTCGGCTGTTTCTATTTATAGAACTAGGGAACCTCACCACCGCTTGCTGCGGGGAATTAAGAAAATGCAATGATCATATGGGAAATTTTCATTATATCTTAATAGACATTGGCACGTAGATTTAATTTGCTTGATTCCTGGGCATAAGCCAATTTGACATTTCGGCACACTTGTCGATAAACAAATCAAATATATTCTTCCATGCATGCATTAAAGCTGATTTAGTATATTTATTGAATATATTACAGCAAAAATAGTATTGTTTTGTCTCAAATGTATTTTTCGACATAGTATTTTTTTTATAAGATTCGACATAGTCCTTGAGGACTCAAGGTCTGCAGCAAATGGTGATTCTTCTCAGCGGCCTAACTCAAGCGATCATTTTATCGAGCACCTAATACACCAAATGAACCCGAGCCCCGATCACCATAACTGAACTTGAAACCATGACCATGACCACATAACTGAACTTGCCGGTGAACTCGATGACCACATCATCATAAGCGACTCACGAAGGAGGCCGCAGAGTCCAACCTACAAACCTCACGCATGCATCCCGGCCCCGGTGCCAAGAGAAGCCCGAGGAGGAATAGCGGGACGGTGGGTGCCACAAAGGACGATGAAGAACATAATATCGGAGCCGGCAATCCATGCGTAGGCCACGGACTCAACACGCCGATCTCGCCGTAGTGGGGATCGGAGAGCAGCCCATCTCCGTCCTAGATCGGATGATATATAGGGGGCCGAGGATGACCGAGGCCACGAAAGGGCCTATTTGAGTTTCCAGCGTCACCGCCGGCAAGGCCTCCCGATGCCGCAATCCACGGCCGGATATCGGGTCCCGCAACTCCGCCGAAACGGCAACCGTGTTCCGAATCTGGACCTCCCGTCGCCTCCCTCGCACCGCCGCATGAGCGAGCAAGCCCAATCGAATCCAAAGCTGGGAAAGGGAAACAAAAATTAGACAAATCGGCCACGGCGTCAATCGGATTGGCATAACGGCGTTGCGGGACGCCGTTCGCGCATAAGAGAGGCCTTACCGGTGTCGGGAGCACTCCGCGGCGGCGGGACGGCAGAGACGCGAGGTGGAGAAGAGCCGGGTCGGAAGTCGAGGATGCCGGCGGTGGCAGGCACCTCAGCCATGGCTAACTGCGTTCGATTTCGCGACGGCGGCGGGGCAGCTCTCGACGGTGAACAAGAAGCACGCCGGCCGGGATACGATGCCCAGCGACCGGGCGGACGACGGCTCGCGTGCCAAAGGTCCCTTTTGCCGCCTTCCCCTCAGCGTGCGGTATCCTCCTCGCCGGGCGCCCGGGAGGTCGAAAGGTCGTGGGACGGCGACCGCGACCTTCCGATGAAACATGTGTGGACGATTTAAAGGCGCGGCTCCGTGGGTGTGGAAGTGGAGGTGGAAGGCGGACAAAGGGGAACGGGCATGCGGGCGGACTGGGAACGGCGGCTCGGAAGGGGGGTGGACGCCAAGGCCACCACGGAGGAAGACGAATCGGTCGGCATCGGTCACGATGCGCCTTGGCTGCATTTCAGTTACTACTGCCCTAAACCAATCACAGGGCTAAGAATTCCTTAAGAACTATTAGTGGGGTTCTCCTATATAGGAGTTTTAGATATAGAAAGTACATCCACTGTCTATGTTTAAGCATCTCAGGCCCAAGTTGTCCAATTTCATATAAAACTTCATTGAAATATCCACTCAGTCTCAGCCGACCTTATAAAATGAAACTTTATGTCCCAGTTATGTTTCTTGTGGCCTACAGTTTGGAGACACATAGCAACTTGGTCCTCAACCGAGCAATGCCAAGTGTCCAGGAGTGCATTCATGGAGCGAAACTTGGTTCATTCTAAGAAGATTAACAGTTGTTTTCAAAAAAAAAAAGAAGATTAACAGTCTGAATTCTGGCCATAATATATTTTCTCTAGGTATTATATCCTCTATTCCTCTCCAAAATAGACCTTACAGGACTACTTCTGTTATTATATAACTGATTACTGCCCAATGTGCCACCATAAATGTAGTCATAATAACTCATAAAAGTCAATTTCCTTTTGAACTCTGAAGCATTGTCCATCTAAGTGAAGAACCAACTGTCAAGCCAAAAGTACCAGAGTACTAGTCGCTGAAGCAATTAGGAACATTATTTTCTATTCTCTTAGAATCCTGAACTTCTTTACTACTCAAGAGTATGTTGTTTGCCCTCCTAAGAGGAACAAGACAGTACAAACATGCAGTAATCCATCGACAAAAGAGTGTCAGACTGAAATTACTTGCAAGGAACTGCGCCAATGTTTTCAGATCGGCTGGTCGAACCTGGTCGACTTGGGACCGACCAGATTACTAATCGTGATTAATCGTCGACTAGGTCGATTAATCCACCCTGGTCGTCCATCTGGCTGTCCATGTATATCAGGACATATACCTATATATATACCTCTCTCTATATACTATATTATACACAATAAAGGAAGCATCAAGACTGCATTAGTGTTTAGCTGGTGACTTGTGGGAGTTGTTTTCTTCTCATTTTGGCACTGTCCAGAGGTCCATAGTCCTGTCCCAAACTCAATTTCTTTGCTGACTTGCTGCTGGAAGCCTAGAATACCAAAGAAAAGCAACAACCTGGTCGTCCCTGTCCTAGTCAGACGACCAGGTTTCTGGTCGAGCTAATCGAGTCGGACCTCCTAATCGAGCACTAGTGACCGACCAGGACGACTAATTGCGATTAGTAGGACGACCTGAAAACATTGAACTGCACTAATCTCTCTGATCATAAATTGTTGCAGGAAAAAACAAATCTTATATATTGGAAAGGTAAAATAGAACTTGAGTTATCTTGAACAGGGCTGCTAGAGCACAGAGCAGGACCAAGGATTAGGAGACGATCATAAATCGGCTGCAGGAAAAAAAAAAGCAAATCTTAGTATAAAATCCACAGAATACTGGAAAGGTAAAATAGAACTTGAGATTACCTTGAACAGAGCTCATAAATCGGCTGCAGGAAAAAGCAAATCTTAGTATCAAATCCACACAATACTGGAAAGGTAAAATAGAACTTGAGATTATCTCGGACAGGGCTGGTAGAGCACAGGTCAGCATCAAGGATTGATGGAATCAGAGAGTGAAGAATGGGAGGCATTGGAATTGGAGAGGATGATAAAGGGAACCTGGCAACCTGCTAATAGATGTGGAAGATGGAAGTACATACTTGCAATTTGAAGGATGGGAACATGAGCGTATTCCTGCAATTGGAGCCCAGCAAGTAATATGGGAAGGTTGCTTTGGATGACCAGCTAGAGCACCTCAGGACCTGTGTGGGCAAGGTTTTCTTGCCTTTGTGAGGTAAGCTCCGCGAGCAGGCAAGCTCCTTGTTGTTGCTCGCTAGGGAGGCGAATCAAGGCAAGGCTAGTCACACCCAGTAACCAAGTAGGCCCTTAGTTCCAAGCAAGTTGGGGAGGTTAGAAACACAGCCACCAATAAAAAGTAAAAACCTTGTATAAATGCAAAAAGGGCATTGATAATAGTAATATCACTAGGGAATCTAAAGTCTAAATCATTATGTAACACAGTCTTCCGCATTATTTTGATGAAGATAAGTATTCGACTGGCTTACCATTCTGCAAATTCCTGACATATCAGATCTTATTTTCTTCTTGCTGTTCATTCATGGGCTTATACATTGTTATGGGCGATGCTGGGTAAATGCATGATTCAGTTGAATCTTAAGCACTTTAACCTAGGTGCTGTTTGGTTCATTTTAGGGAACAGTAATGTGAATGTAAATTAATCATGCTGCTATTGTTTACAGTTGAGAGAAAGCATATTTTGTTTGGTTAGCTCTGTTAATGCTTAACATCCGATGCGAGGACTCCTCTCTCTCATATGTGTTCACCGATCAATCTTCTTTCTCTTCCTCCATCTCATCGGAGTCGCCAGCGCTGGCTGGCCATGGCGATCAAAGCCGTGGCCAAACCAGAACCTGAACAAGTCAACAAGGTGGCAGTGGAGGAGGATCTGCTTCCTGAATCCACCATGGCTGAGGAGGCGCCTGAGCGCTCCTTAGCAGCAGGTTGCCAATATGAGTTTGTTGGGATTGGGAGGTAGGCGTTGGTCGTTAGAGTGCTCCTCACCGGCAAGGCTCTTCTTGCGGCGGGGCTAGCGTGCAGCAATGCTCCTTGGCGGTAGGCAGTGGCGCTCTTCAGCGGTGGGCGGCGGAATTGCGAGTTCGCAAGGAAGAAGGGTCAGGTGATCCGTGATCAGATAACACATACAGAGGAGAGGCAACCGGATTGTATGGGCGGGTATCTGATAGCACTGTGATCAGACAGGCTGGACCACTGGACCAACCAAACATGTATAACAATGGAACCCATTAGCGCTGTAAATTGATTGCGGGCCAAAAAGGCCTGACCAAACACTTCCTATTTCTCAATGTTGTTTTATGTGTCTTCCCATATGTGAAATTCTCAGAAGCAAGATAGTTGAGCCAAGCATCAAAAGGCATTTCAGCTACCCAAATGAGCAACTAAGCAAGTTGGACAAGCAGTAGTCACTTGCGAATATTTCATGCACGATCTTTTAGGAGCATCCAGACTGTCTTTTAGGGCAACAACTATTTGTAGTCAGATGCAAATGCTTGATTTTGTTTCACCCCATATATTTGCTGTATATCAAAGTTCAGTCTGTTTTTCAGGTTGCATATAAAGTTTGGTTGGAGTCTTTTGGCATGTACCCTCTACCTATGGTGAAGAGAGTGAAACAATTCTGGACTTCAATGAAAACTTGGTTGTCTGAAAACTTTCCTGAGGCATACAGAACGTTGTGCAAAGGTGTTTCTGAAGCTCAATTAAAGTCGGCAGAGGATGATCTTGGTTTCAAGCTCCCTATGCCCACAAAGCTGTTGTATCGCTTTTGCAATGCTCAACTGCCTTTTACTGAAGACCATGAAGCAAATAAAAACATATCCACTTATGGACTGATTGGGGGCTATGCGTTTTATCATCATTGGGTGAATGTGCATTTGTCACCGCTTGAGCAAATAGTTGAAGAGACAAAAGGACTTCTATCAGGAGTTCCCCTGATGCCTTTCGTGGGCGCAAATTCATTGTAGTGGCGAATTCATGGTTTCATCCGAAAACGTTTCTTCTAGATTGCTCAAGTGGAGAACTTTATGTTGGTACATACAATTTACCGATAGGAGAAATGCTTCCCTGTGTGCCTAAAGCATTGATAAAGCCAGCAGATGATGATCTAGCCCAAGATGGTTTACTTCTGTGGTTAGAAGAGCATCTTAGGCGTTTACAGAATGGCATGATCAAGACCCGTATGCTGCTTGATTCGAGATATATCAGCTTATATCCAGAAGCAGCTCCATCATGCAGTTCTGCTGTTACAAATGGCATTAAGGTGGTAACTCTTCACTTCCTACACAGTTATCTAGTCATTTAGTTGCAGGTGTCATAACTTTCTTACACTCATACTTATACTTGGGTAGTACCACATTTGGTTTTTTCATACCCAGATTGTGTTCTTAACTACTGTATGGACTGCTCAGATTCTCTCTATATTATATTAGCTAATTTTGTCATGGCTACAGTATACTGTAGAACATTATCATGGATGATTTCTTGAGCTTTGGTCTGACATATCTGATACCAATAGGTACGCTCGTCTGCCGTCTTTGTGCCAGAACATCCTGGGGCCCTGGGGAAAAATTTATGTTCACTTACTCAATTCGCATGTCAGTGCCAGAGGCCTGCATGCTAGGTGGTGTGTACTATTCTTCCTGCCAGCTTTGTTCCCGCCACTGGACCATCAGATCATGTGACAGGGTTGTTTCTGATGTGAACGGAGGAGGTGTCATCGGACAGGTATTGCTGGGGTTGGGAAACAGAACTATACTTTTTTGTTGTTGATTGCAGTTACCTTTGAAAGGTGCTTAGTTAATGTGCCTAATCAACATGTGTTGTGCAGTATCCTTTACTGTTACCTGGGGAGGATGAGTTTTTCTACGAGAGTTGCACGCCACTGCCCAAAGTACCTGGATCTGTGGAGGGCTCTTTTTCGTTTGTGCCTGGCAAGTATGTTCTGATTATCTAGAGAAGTTATGTTTAATATGATCCTGTTTATGGGTTTAGCACCTTCATTCTGTTAATCTACTGAATAGAGATGCTATAGTTTTTTGTCACTATGTTTATCATTTGTTCTGCTTTTCTTTGTAAGGTTGAGCCGGCCTGAAGGGAAGCAGTTTGAAGTCATGGTGGCACCGTTTCCTCTCGAGGTGCCAGAATACATCTTCTAATGATCACAGCAGAAAAAAATAAATATATGTTTGGCTGTTGCTTCCTGTAGTTCTTGCTTGGAGAGTGCAAAGTTTGGATGCTTGGCAAATGTTGTTGGAGTTATTATGTAAAATATAGAACCGTGTCATCTTGATGTAACGTAGCAAACAATCAGCACAGAACAGCATGTGCTCTTGATTTCAATCAGCACAGGAACAAGAGCCAGCGTAGTAATCATCAAGGGCTACCAATCACGCCCTCGACCTAACAAACCCTAAACCCTAAAGAACTGCTGAACTGTTTGAGGTGCCAGAAGGTAACGACATTCTGGAAAGTTGTTGGGAGCACGAAACAATTACACGCACACTACTAAATTGATTAGATGAGCATGCAATGAGTGATTCCTGTAGCAAGAAAAGAGGTAACATAAGATTTGGAAGATCAAATCACGTTGCTGCAAGCATATGCTGAACAAGGAGCAGCAAATGGACAGCTATCTGCAGCCAGCTGTAATCCGTTCACCGCTTAGCATCAAACACGACAAGAACAACTTGAAGACCGAGAGATCCACTTGCTGCTGGACAGCTACTAAACTATTTTCATCATTGACACGTAAAGATTTTTTTTTTTTTCAAAACTAACCTCTTTGGCCGCACCAAAATTCATGGTGCGGCCAAATAACATTGTCGCGCCATGCATGGAGGTGCGTCAGGGGCATCCACGTGGCACACCGAGCGGTCTGTACAACTGATGTGGCAAGCTCTGTCGCGCCATAAATCTTGGTGTGGCAGTGCTCGACTGCCCGTTGGACTGCCCACTTTGCGTTGAAAAAGAGAGAAAGGAGGGAGGCAGCATGTGTAGACCCTACTTGTATAGTAGCCTTTTGTCCATCAATCAATTCCAAACATCACTATTCATTGCCATGCTCATTCAACCACCAACGGAGAGAGAGGTAGGGGATGTGATCGGCTGATGTGTGCCCGCGCATGCGTAGAGAGAAAGGGAAGAGAGGTACTCCCCTCCGCCCTTTTGAAAGTGTCACCTTGATTTTGTGTCATTTTCGTTATGACTTATTTTGTCATTAGAGATACTTTAATAATTATTTATTTAATTTATTATTTACAATTCTTTTAATAAAACAATGGTCAAATTCGACAGCCAAAAAGTCAAAAACGATGTTTTCAAAGGGACAGAGGGAGTAGTGGCTATTGGATTGTATCTGTATACTCCCTCCGCCCGCCGCTTTCAACGATTTCTTTGGTAATTAAAGTAAGAGTTCGGTTAGGATAAGATTAGAACTTTTGGTGTGAAGGAGATATTTCCACTTTATAAGGAAGTCTCCTAGAAAAGAATAAGGACTTGCTTGTAAAAGGTATTCCAATCTATAAGGAAACCTTTAGAGATTGCTTGAGATACAAGTCTCATAGGAGGGCTATATAAACGAGGAGGATGTAATCTCTTACGGACAAGCAATAAAGAATATTTCCCCGCCTCTTACGCTTTAAACGCGGCCGCCGCCCTCTCCCTCGCGCCCCCACCGACTCTAGAACCGCCGCCCTCTCGCAATGCGGGGTTGTGATAGCCGGTATCCGGAGGCCACTTCGATCTACCCACCACCATGGACGCCGACTTCGAAAAGCGGCTGGAATCTCTCACCAAGAAGTTCGACAAGATCCTTTGCCCGCCTCGACACCCTCGCCGATCAAGTCTCCATCCTCTCCGGCACCAATCCGGCGGAGGAAACGCATAGCGCAAGGCGGTGGTAGCCCTAGAGATCGGTGTCAAGGCAGCCATGGAGGAGTCCGCACGCCGCCTTCCTCAAGAACGCCAAGACCGCCGACAAGCCCGCATTGGTGGCGAGGTCGAGCCAACCTGGCCTCCATCCTCGGTGCGGCATCGGCGCCGCCTAACGCCCCCAAGCGGCGCTAAGCCCCTAGCCTAGGCTCCTCTCGGTCGTTCGGGGTCGTTCTCGCCTACACAAGCTCTTCTTCCCGGCGTACCGGCAAGGAGGATTGACTGCCCTGGCTGAACCGATGTGAGAAGTTCTTTAGAGGGCAAGGTACGCCAGACAACCGAGCAAGTCCGGTATGCATCTTACCATCTCATAGGGGGCGGAAGCGGTGGTACATGCGCCTATCCCAGGAGAAGGCGGTGGCCAGATTGGGCATGCCGCCCGATCGTCAACGAGTGCTTCGGACCAGCAACACGACGCAACCCACTAGGCGAACGGCGGCATCGCTGCACCGTTGGCGAGTACGAGCTATCACTAGCGCATGTGGCACCTTGATGACCGGCGGCAAGTGAACATCTACATGGCCACTTGGGAGAGCTTTTGAAGACCGGCGTCGAGCTACAAGACCCGATGGACATGGAAACGGCCATGTCGCTCGCCGGGGGTGTATGAATGCCGCCTCATCATCCTCTACAGCTCTAGTAAGACACCAATGTAGCAAGGAAGGGCACCCCTTGCCCGCGGCCCTTTTTGCCTGCGACACGGCTCCACCAACGTCAACGACACCCGGCTCGGTAGTTCAAGCGGTGACAGGAGAGGAGATGACTGAACGATGCAAGGCAGGACTTTGCTTCAACTGTGACGAGCCGTTCTCATGTGGTCACAAGTGTAAGCACCTCTTTGACATCACGGTCTTCAACGACTATGACGATGACACCAACGGCGCTTTGCGGGACAGCGCCGACCTAAGGGTCCTCATCGGGGATCCCAACTCCCCGGTACGTGGTGTCCAATCTCTCTACCTCGTCAGAGTAATTACGAGCACCGGCGTCGGCATCGTTGTCGGCTCGGACGCCTCGCACAACTACATCGACCCCTGCGTGGTGGCCACGGTGGGACTCATAGCGGCCCGTCTTTGCGGTGGCGGTCACGCTAGCGCGGGCGCCACCTCAACATGCCACGTGGCGGCCTCACGATGTCCCGATCCGCGCCGGCGCCCGACATCTTCGACATCGATGCCTACGTCCTACACATCGGTGGTGACATTGGCGTCATCCTCGGCATGCCATGGTTGGCAAGCACGGGAAGGTGACCTAGGACTTCGCATCCAATGATGCGGGTACTACCGTCGGGGGCGGGCCAAGGCGTTCATGCGGGCACCACCTCCGGCGCGCTCGACACGGGGGCACCCCCGAGCCGGGCGGCGTGGCGGGCTCTCCGCCGATGACCGTAGCTTCACTTCATGCCTCGGCAAGCGCCCGAGACACGCTAGGCCCTCGACCTCTACAACACGTCCTCCCCCGGTCTTCGTACGGCCGCGTCGGTGATAATCTTTGGAGGCGGCACTTGTGGCGGATAGCCTTCGATGTCACCACGGGCGCTGTTGCTCCGACTTGGAGCTGGACGACGACTTCCTCCTCTTTGAAGGCGGCTTCTAACTTCCAGCGTCCTCACAGCTGCTGCCGGACCTGCTGGACGCCTTGCTCCAGGGAGGGGTTTGCCGGACGAACTACCTCGCCCTCAGCGCCTACACAACACCCACGGCGTCGGCTGCTCCAACAGCCCATCTTGCTCGACAAAGTGTGGCCACGGCGCCACCATGTGGGTGCTTTCCGCGCGATTGTCTTCCTCCACAACATGGATAACCATTCTTCTTGTCGACAATGTCCACATCAACTTCGACCTTGACGGGGAGACGTACCAGCTCTCTCCTTGCATGTTCGACATTGGCTCATTCATGTACGGTACGATGCTCAACCTGGCAGCTTCTCCTCCGACACGCCGTGACGTCACGATCTAGCGCCTCATGCCCGACTTCATCACGCTACCACACCACAACCGCTTCATGTTCTTGGAGAGTCTCCCTCGCGACATGCTTCACCAATACCTTGAAGCGGGGATTCCAAGGGAGCTGCTTCTTGCCGCCCGCCGTGAAGCGGCAACACCGCAAGGGCGTCGACGATGCATCGGTACATCTACCATGGCTACATCGGCAACCTTCACTACTTTATGGAGTTCGCACCTATCCGGACCAGGGAGAACATGATCCTAGCAAACCCAGTGCACAAGAGGTTGGTCCTATGTGTGGAACTCATCATGCTAGGTACTCTAGAGCTTGCTCCGTGTCATAGAGTGGACATTCATCCGGTAGCGTGGACACGCCCGGTCGGAAGAAGGGAGAGATGTCACACCACGGCGGTGGGGCCTAGAGGGGCCGGCCCAAGGGGCCAGCGCCTGAGGGCGCCCCCGGCCCTAGCACGCACGCCCTCCCTCAGCCGCCGCCCTTCCGCGATTTCTTTGGTAATTAAAGTAAGAGTTCGGTTAGGATAAGATTAGAACTTTTGGTGTGAAGGAGATATTTTCACTCTATAAGAAAGTCTCCTATTAGAAAAAGAATAAGGACTTGCTTGTAAAAGGTATTCCAATCTATAAGAAAACCTTTAGAGATTGCTTGAGATACAAGTCCCATAGGAGAGCTATATAAACAAGGAGGATGTAATCTCTTAGGGACAAGCAATAAAGAATATTTCCTCGGCCTCTTACGCCCCAACCGCCGCTACCCCCTCTCTCCCGCGTGCCCCCACCAACCCTAAGCGCCGCGTCGCCGCCGCCCCTAGCGCCGGCCGCCCTTGTCGCCCGCCCGCGCTCATAGCAAGCTGTGACCTCCGTCCTAAATCTGTTGTTTGCACTTCCTAAAGATAATTTTGATAAAATATATATTAAAATATAAATATTTACGTCATATAATTAGTATTATTAGAAAGATAGTTAAGTATAGTTTTTCATAAATTTATCCAAAGACATAAATGTTCCATATATATTTTCTATAATCAAGTTTAGAAAAAAAAATTCGGGTCTTAGAGGGCGAATGTGATGCACTACGTGTAGTGCATATGATATCTTGTCGTTCTCGCTTTGCGAAAATAACTTTAACTAAATATATATTAAAATATATTAATATTTATATTATATAGTTAGTATCATCGAAATATCTTTTAATCTAGTTTTTTAACAAATTTATTTAGAGATACAAATCTTGTGTATTTTGTCTACAAACCGATTAAACTTATGGCACAAAACACCCAAAACAACATTTAATTTCGAACAGAGGGAGTACTCACTTAAGTCTCAAAATATTTGTGGTCATGGATGAATTTGGAGCAGGGGGAGTACTCACTTAGTCTCAAAATATTTGGCACGAACACCCAAAACGCCTTCTCTCTCACATGCAGCATCAGGGGTGGATCAAGGAGGGGGCCTTCCCGGGTTGTAGCCCTCCGGCAGGCTGATTTTCTTTGTTAATTACTATACTTAGCCTATAAAACCACCATTAATTTACTTGATTTTTGTCAAATCTCTATTAAATAGCCCCCTAAGAGCACATCCTGGCTCCGCCCCGTGCAACATGGATCAAATCACCTCTCCGACTAGTAGTATGAGGTTTGGATTGGATTTGATTTGACATTGCAGTGTTGTTTGTGCAGGCATGCATGCAGCTTGTGGCAGGAAGGCAGGCAGGCACCGCCGCGCCAAGATCTGTGGCGCGACAGAGCCCCGCCACGTCAGCTGCGCGTCCCGCATGGTGTGCCACGTCTCGCCTCTGCCGTGCCGCCATGCATGACGCGGCTGTGTTATTTGGCCACAAATTGGACGTTGGCGCAACCAAAAGGGTTAGTTTTGAAAAAAGTTTTCTTCAAGTGTTAATTTTGGAAATAGTTTAAAGAAGGGTTAAAAATAAAAAAAATCAAGCACGCTCTGGCTCACAGCACGGGTCACCTCGGGCGCTCCATTTGGAGACCGAGCGGGACGAGCAGAAGGGGAGGGCGATCTGCACAACTCGGGCTTGGATCGAAGCTGGAGGAAGGGAACGAGAGGAGAGAGCCAGATTTGGCAGCTCTGAATCACCCTCCCAGGAACGCCAACACACAAATGCACGCTCTAGAGAGAGAATCAGACCAGGCAGAGGGTCGATGAACCAAGCAACAGAGAGTTGATCAGCGCCCACGAATAGGAAGGGGGCCAGGGGATCCCAGTGTGCCATGGCCGCACATGGCTCCGATCCTTGTTGGAGAGATTCTTTGTCCGGCCCCCTCGACATCGATGACATAGGCGCCCGTGGGGGCGCCACCGTTGGTCCAGCACAGGGGCTTACGCAGGGCGCACACCATCGACGCCGGGCCACATGCCGTAGGCGCCCGGCGGTGTCGGAGCATGCGACCCGCCGAGGAGTTCAACACCGTTCGTCCCCGGCCCGGCATCTCCTCCGACCCAGCTGCTATTGGTGTGCGGGGTGAGGGGCCTCAAGTTTGGGTCGACCCAATGCTTGATGAGCTCGCCGCCTCCCTTGTCACGTGCTTGTCTACTCCGGCCACTACCCCTCGGCAGCCCGGTGATGATGTCGGAGCCGCTCTCACCACCATAGATGACTCGGCTACGCCGCGGATGGTGAGGCGTCCAAGGAGGCTGGCGATGTCGTTCCAACTTGCTCCCCACGGTCGGCTATCCCCGCGGCTGAGGCGTTGGTAGCGGATGACGGGCTCCTCTCCACCTAGCCCACGGCCCAAGCGCTGGAGCTACTCCCGCTGCTATGGGCGTTGGCTCCCCCTCGGTTGGCTACCCCGCGCTAAGGCGCGGTGGGCGATGTTGGGGATGCAGCGGTGCCGTGCGCCCCGACCGGCGCTGTTGCTGAAACGCGTCACGGTGGCCTCGGTGGCGGCGTTAGTCGAATCCTTCAAGCTCCCTCTAGAGCGACCACTCGTCGACTCGCCGCCAAGACTCCACGTCAGCGTGCGGTTGATGGCCAGGTGGACTCCTAGACGGAGCGATCGTCGGCTGCCAAGTGCACCTTGAAGATCCGATCCGGGCGGCGGGCCCACCACATCTTGCTCAACAAGTGGGAGGGGCAGGCCGGGGCGCCCCCTCTCAGGCTCCAGACTCCATGATCACGAAGAGGTTCCACAACCACTTCGATGGCCCGGTCCCTCAACACAAGCGCGAGGTGCTAGATGTGCTCGTTCCCTCACTGGACTCCGGTGCCGGGATGCCCCTCGGGCGGCGCCCCGATCGTCGCCGCTTCTTTGTTGCATATTTGTTTCCTACTTAGTACATCGCTCTAAGCTCCACTATTGTAGCCGGTGCCTTATGTCACCTGTTTTCGCTGTTTGCCCTCCATGACAGCTCGCCATGGGGGCATCTAGGATGTAATTGAATTATTCCACTTCTCTTAATGCGATCTGAGGCAAGTGCCCACTTTTGAAAAAAAAAAAAAAGGGGGGGCCGCACTAAATTCGATTGGGTCAGCCTTCCAAAAGTTGTTTTTCTTCGTCCTGGCTTGAGATGAGATCGATCTAAGTATACTTTCTCACCATCTCAATGACAGAAATATGATGACAGAGTCTGTTACATACTTGGATAAATTTGGTTGTCAACACCACGGTGATGGGGGGGTAGTTAAATGTAGCTAGCATTGTGGATGTAGTCTAGAGTTTTAGAGTTCTTTTAGAGATTCAGAGAAGTCCAGTGATGTGTGTTTCTATTATCAGTGTGGGTCCAGTGATGTAGTGTGTTAAATGTGAATCTGTTGAATTAGTTGATATCTATTTGAATATATATGGATATATATATATATCTTATGTGAATCTGTATGTGGCGTTGATAATTTCCATATATATGATCATTTTAGTTTTTTTTTGTTTTCTGAAATAGTTATCGAGGGACACATATTGGCTACATGTGTCGCGGATAGGGTGTTATCAGTGATGCATTTTGGCTACATGTGTCGCGGATAAGTCGTTATCGATGGCGGCGTATTGGCTACAGCCGTCGTCATAAACATTATCGATGACGCGCGTGTAGCCAATCTGGCGTCGCCGATAAGGTGTTATCGATGACGCCAGCGTAAACACGCGGATATGCCCTTATCTCTTGCGCAAAAAAGGTGACGCGTGAAAAACGCGTCGCTGATAGCAGTTAACAAGTGTCACAGATAGCGATTTATGGCATAGTGGCAATTGGATTTCTACATTTGTAGCATGTGAATATACGTATCGTTGTACTGAAGTACTTGATAGGTCATCGTCAAATATTGAATTGAGAGGCAATGCGCAATCTCATATCTAAAACACCTATAAGGCTATCCCCCACTAGGGGTTTATTTTGGAGTTCTCAGCCTCTGATTGGCTCCCATGAGCAGTAACCGAATCATAGCATTTCAGTGTTTTTGTCCGCTCGGCACGCCTGAACCAAGAGTCACAGAAATCATTCCACGATCTCCAGCCCACTACCGATTCCCCATCACAAGAAACTGCCACTAGCGCACCATGCATTCAAGTACTATAAGAAACTGCCAATGCAAACAAAAATCAACCAGATCGAAGACAGCGAATCGAAGACCAAAAGGCCATCGCAATCGAGTTTAAATAGGTCTCTTCCACATCCGCTCAACAGCACACCGCGTCGTGCTGCCTCCATCGGCCTTCGACGCCGGAAGCTCGCTGGATCTTGACGCCGGAAGCTCGATCTGTCCTGGCCAACGCTTACATGCCGAGATGTGTCGCGCGACGCCCTTGCTATAATCAACAACCACAGCCACGACATCTCTACAAGGGAGAGAAAAATGGAGGAAGCAGACAGGGTCCATGGTGGAGAAGAGGAGTGGCAAGAGGAACGAGTGGATGAGAGAGCCTATCTTCGTGTACGCGGGAGCTGACGGTCCTCGTGCGAGCCAGATGCAGGGGAGCTGAAGGTCCGCGCGCGAGCCGTCAGAGGATGCGAACAAGCTACGGCGACGGCGGCCTGCTGACGAGCTGCTCCGCCGCGGGCTCCTCCGTGGGCGCCGCGCTCGTCGACGCGGCTCGCGATAGCGTGGAACGCCTCCACCAACGCCTGCTGGTGGTCCGTGTCACCGTTGCCGGAAGCACGCCGTACCCCGCCACCAGGTCCTCCTGCTCCCTCGGTGAGTGAGGAGGCAGCGCGGGCGTGGCGACGGAGGAACCGGGGTGGGGCGACGGCCCTCGTGACCTCACGCGTGGGGAAGCTGGGCGGCTCGATTGAATGGATAAGAATCTCCGTGCGGTCGTATGGGGAGACAAAAAAGGAAAAAGAAAATAGAAAAAGGAAAAGGAGAAAAAAAAATAGAAAAAAGGAAAAATAAAATAGAAAAAGAGAAGGGAAAAAATAGAAAAAAAGGAAAAATATATGGATAAGATTTATGTATTCTTTAATTTCTCTATACGTTGTGCACATTCCTACACAGTTGTGATCCACGCAAATCAGCGATAACACGTGGACAATCATATCCTAATTCTTAAAATCCATCTATATTTTTCACAAAATAGCTGCGACAACACGCGGGAATCCTCTAAGTATATTATATATCTATAGGCGGTTCAACAAACGTACTTCTTCAGTGTTACTTTAAGTATCAATCTCTTCAATTGATTCACCACGGCGGATGAGAGAATTAAATAATATTATATTTAATTTGATTTATCTGAATATCTTTGTTACACAAGTGCTACAGTTGTGTCTTTGATTTTCATCAAGCATATGCAAATAAAGTTATATATATATATATAGAAATCTCATTTATATTCCTCCTTCATACCCGCATGAACGCGCGAATTCCCCAGTTCTCTGGAATCCAGCAGCCGTGGAAACCGTATGGAAGGCCGTAGGGGAGCCTTACTCGAGCAATTTCTTCAAAAGTCATAGCGTCCAGCAGTAGCACATACCCATCACCTTCCATGGTGCTTACGATGGATATCACAATCCCTACAAATGAAACATTTTTATGGTCTAAACAAAACACAAATCATCAATTAAAAAAACTTTCTCATCAATAAAATCATTTATTACCGTCGTCTTCATTAGTACTCCCTGGCCTCGCCACAAAAAGGGCTCTGATGGCACAGAGCCCAGCTCGTCTCAGTTCTTAGCCTCTTTCTCCACAAGGTCGATCTTGGTGAGGGAGTTCAAGAAATTGCATGGCCGTCGCGCACTGCAGGCGTAAACATAACGGTAGTTCTTACCCTGGTAAGCCGGATTGATGGAAGGCATCTCCACTCCCCGGCCATGCACCTCAGGGTCCAGAACAGTCTCCAACTCGCCCAAGGGAGTTCCATCAAGTGGGATACTGAACCGGGCAACCCTGCACATGCATACCGGATATAAAAATTACTTGTCAAAATAAAGTTCTCGTATCTAATCTGAGGCTGCATATGCATACCTAGCATCAGGGAATGCATCGCTGTTCATTACGGGAGATCTTAGTCTATGCAAAGCAAGTGCCTTGATGACAGAAGGATCAGCATAGTACTCGCAGCAGTCAGCAATGATCGCATCTCCTTGTTCGTATGCGTTAATGAAGTGTAATGCCATGAACGGAGGAACCTCCACGCTCGCCACCTACGAGATGAGGTACTTGTAAACATCAAGAACATCTTCATCCATGAAGGATCAACATTAGTAAAATACCTAACGGTGATGTTAACAGTGCTTACGTACAGTGTTTCCGGTGAACCTGCATATGACGTGCATGTAGCTCCCAGACTCCGGTAGCCAGTCGAAGAGATACCAAGGTGTCAGCTGCGACTTGAGAACGCCGGCGACGGAGTACCGGAGTGGCATCTCCGGCACGACGATGAAGTTCTCTGTGACGGCGAACGAATGCACCCATCCCGGTGCGTGCCCTCCCCGGCAATGCACTCTCCCGATCACTTTCCTCTCGTTGCTACCGGCTGCCATCCTGACGACACGATGGCCACGTCGGAAGATGTCCGGGAGCAGCGTCAACAACTCCGTCCCTGTCACAACCGGGTGTGTGGTCTGTAACAAGGCCCACAGCCGGTCCGTGTAATGGAACTTGCCGATGGTGTCGAGTGTCTCCGGGTTTATCAGAACGGAGCTCTTGGTGGTCTCCGTGAGGCACATCACCCGGCCATCCCCAAGAGGATGCACGGAGATGTTGGCGTTGTCGGACAGCAAAGTGCCACTTCCGAGGCCGACGACGTTGCGCACGCGGTCGAGCAGGTTACCGGGCTCGGAGGGACACAGTTGGGAGAACTCCCGGTGGGCAGGCCGGCCGTGCGCCATGGCGGCTTTGTAGGCGTCTGACTCGACTTGACGATGTGCGCCGGTGGCGCGTCCTCGGCGGAAGGCGATGCGTACCAGTGTGGCGTACCCGTCGAATATGTGGTGCGAGGAGTGGTCGCCGACGTCCCACAGACCTGGCCCGTTCCTTAGGTACGTGCCGTTCTGTAGAATCACAGCGATTAACGTGTCATAATCATTCATATGATCATGTAACTGTAAAATAGTTATCTTACTATTATACATATCTTTCTCTTTATAAAAGATGATGCAAAGTAATAACCTTCTAAAATATGCATATAAATAAATGGTGCAAGCAAGCAAGTAAGGGGCGTTTGGTATGGCTTCAACTCTAGGTGGAGCTGCTCCACTTTAAAACTCCAGGTGGAGCTGGCTTCGGGCAGAGTTGGAGTTGTCAAATTGGGGTGTTTGGCTACCAGCTCCAGAAATAGTACAAAATGACATGGGCCTCCACTGGCAGTCTCACATTCGAGTCATCAACTCTGCTCCCACAGCGGTTCGACAGCTTGGCGGCGTTCATGGCATCTGTCCCCGCTGCGCAGTACCGGGGGTGGCTGCTGCGGGATACGCTGGTGCGCACTAGGGCCACCCTGCCGGCGTCCTTGTCACGCCCCACTTTTAATGGGACCTTAATCTCGCGTATTGGTGCCAGGATCACGCTACCAATACGTTTACCGAGTCACAGTAAATGGAAATCAGTTATAGACAAACTATTCCGAGCATATATTGACATAGGATAGAAGGTCTTACAGCGGTGATGAAGACACCACTCTGGATTATATTTTCTAGAGTAGCCAACTGTGAAGCAGTGGTTTATCTGTGACGGGTCTGCTAAGGTGCTAGACCGTCTGGGCACAACTCCATGTTCCACAGGCAACTTGAGCGCGGATGGAAATCCTAGACTTCTACGTCTTTCTCCTAAGCAACGTCTGACGAACTCCTACGTCGTTGATCTCCTACTTCGACAGCGACCTTACCTTCGGATATGCCGATATCTGTAAAAACAGAGGGGTGAGTACAAAGGTACTCAGCAAGTCCAAACCAGGGGTGGTTTGGTATATTAAGGGTTTGGGCCCTAGGAGAGTCTCTAAAACTGCTCTCACTAGTTCCCGGGATTATCTCATCTGGTCATCACCTTCATATCATCACAAACGTTAGTTATTTCTAATCATAGATGTTCTTTTCTAGCATTCGCCCATTCCAAGGACGTGGCTATTCGAATAGATTCATGTAAACTCTGCAGAGGTTGTACAAATTTCCCCACACGATGGACACATCCTCTTCCAGGATCAGTGGTCGACAGAGGTCCAACGAGATCCGTACCCGCTTGAGTGCTACTCTAGGTATATTGGTATAATCTTTACCACGACTTCTCAAGGGTTGGAAAGGATGACGCATCATCCTAGACGTAGCTTCAATACACACTACGTCCGACGTAGCTTCAATACACACTACGCCCGACGTGGCTTCAATACACACCACGCCCATGTGGCTTCAATACACACCACATAATCATAATCATAAATCTGTGCACCTAGCACCGCGCCAATTGTTTAACGTGGAGGATCACAAAGCAACCAGGCCAACCTGACCTCGGAAGATCACCTAGCATCCGAGTCAGCTCCCGATAGATCGTTTGCCTACTCCGGCCACCTTGGCTCCAAATTATACCTCAACCCAACGGGGTGTGAATCAAGCCGTTCCATTTATCGGCGTGTGGCTGTACGTAATATCACACTAGGTAGAAGGTCTATGAACCGGTCCTTAGGGAGGCGAGTATCTCTCCGCAGGAATCCCCTCACGGCAATTCCCGTAGTAACCCATCTCACAATGAATTACTATCACCCACCTCTTTTGTTGGTTAGGGTTCATTAGGCGATCTTAGGTTATACTTGATTACAACGTATGGCGTTAGATAACGTGGATGATTACTTCATCCGGCTTAGCTCCATAGCTACGTTATCAGGCTCATACCACTATATACTAATCGAGATTATCCACGGTGATGCATCTTGTCTATCATCATCATCATCTCATCTTATTAAGGTCATGATTGGGGGGTAAGGACTTGCACGGGATGTTCTTCTTGATCGACCTTTGCGTCGAACGTTCCTAGCTCGCTTCGGACGGGAAGCTTCTATTCGGTCGTCGAAAAGCTACGGTGATTTGGCGATAAACCTAGCTTGAACTATGACATATAAAACAAACATAGAACATTATGGTGGCAATGGGTTAGATGCATAGAGCTAGATTTTAGATGAATTATGAAAGTCGTTTTTCACGTGAAACGGAGTTAAATTGCATGAGACATGGAATTTATAATATTAGTCCCTAATCAAATCATTAGGGTAATATTATAATATAATTTTATCATGTAATAATATTGGGACTAATTACATGATAAAATTCTATAAATCAAATAATGAATTTACAAATTTTAAAATTTTTCGACACGAGGAAAGTATACTTATAACACTCTCGTGTACAATAGCCGGGTAGCCGTAGTAATTTACAAGTGTACACGTAAAAGTCTACCCACACGTGGGTGCCACGAGGGTCCATGTGGACACCACGGTGGGCGCCACGTGGGCGCCACGTGGTAACGGGGTTGACCCTCACGGTCGTGACGGCGGGGAACGGGCGGCGGCGTGTTCGTTTGTCATTGGTCGGCGCCTTGACGTCGTTATGACAACAGGGGCGGCGGCGTCGGTCGGACCTCGCCGACGACGAGCCCGACGGGCGAGCTTGGCGAATCCAGCGCCGGAACGGCGTTGCCCTTGCTCGGCTCGCCGCAGAGGTCGTCGGATCACTCGTCACCCGGACCGGGTCGAAGTAGATGGTGGCGGCGGAGCGGCGCTCTGTCATGGTGGCGGCGTAGGTGGCGGCTCCCGGCGGCGGCGCTTCGATTCTTGGGCTATAAATCACAATAGAGGGGGATTTGTGGGGAAAAACAGGAGAGGGAGGATGGGGAAGACATGCCCGACCACCAATTTCAGCGGCGGCGACAATCGACCGGTGGCTCTCGTTCCCGGCGGCGGCGGCGGAAATCTCGATTTGGGGGAATCTCCCGAGCGAGATAGAGAGGGGAGGAAGGAAAGCGAGGTGAGCACCACGCGTTCAGTGCGGGCGGTGCTCATCGAGGTAGGGGCGAAGGGCTCGATTGAGCGCGGAGGGGTGGCCCATAAGGCGGCGCGCGGGGCTCGCCCGGGAAGATTTTTCTTCCGAGCTTGGATATTTTCCGACCGCGCTCGCCGACCGCCGACCCTCAGCGGCTCTCGCTGTGTTCGGCGGCGCCGTGGTCCTCATGTCAGGTCAAGCTTCGTCCGCCGTCCCCGGTCTTGTCGCCAAGTCCGGTGGTCGTGCCGTCATGGCGGCAAGGTGGTCATGGCGCCGGTGCGGCACGGCGCCACGTGCGACCGGTTGCCGGTGGGGTTTAGCCGCGCCTACCGTCTTGGCACCGCGCTTCGTGCGGTGCTTTGGTGGTCGGCCCGTCGTGTAGTCGTCGTGGTCCGCCGGTACGGCGGCAAGTGTCTTGGCGGCGTGCGGGGTCAGGTGAGGTGGGGTGGCTCGCGTGCGATGTGGCGTCTCGAGGGGCTCCATGCCTCCAGCGTGCGCGGGTCTTCGTGTGTCTGGCAGCGCGGGGGCCAAGGTTGCCAGCGCCGCCCGTCGCGGCAGCGGATGGAGGAAGGAGGCGGGATCGGCCTCGGGTCCGCCGGTCGCGTGAGGAGGCCGGATCGGGCGGGTTGGGCCTCCCTTGTTGGGTCGGCCTCGCTTCGTTAGTGAAAAGGAGGGAAAGGAGGGAAGGTTGGGTCGGGCTGAAGAGGAGATTGAGCCCGTGAGCTCTTTCCCTATTTCTTTCTCCTTTTCTATTTTCTTTCTTTTATTCCTTCTCCATATTCCTTTTCCTCCCTTGTTTGTTTATATGTGTGTGTGTGTATATATATATTTATTTTATTGGTCAAGTACATGAGCCTATATCCTCTTGATTTATTTATGGGAATATTTATCCCATAGTACTCATGTAAATAAATAGGTATATACATATATGGTTGCACACACTTTTCCCCAAGTTTGATATTTCATGTGCAAGAAATATATATTATAAATATTTGCATAAGCACCTTTATATTCCCATGACTATTATTGTCGAGAATATTTATTTATTGTGCTCATAAAAATATTCATATATATTTGGTACACACGGGTTTTTCGGTATTTGATTCCCGAGAGAAATTAAGTAAATCACTTCTCATGCAATATTTTCCATAATGAAAATCTAGAACTTACCTTGCATCCTTGGTCACCATAAAGCTCAACAAGCAACAAGCAAGGGAAACCTAATATTCTAGATGGTGACATGCGGGTTTTAAAAAGGGGTTTCGGTTTGGCGGAAATTAAATCAAGTTTTAGTTGTAATTTGAAAAGTTCAAATTTTTAGTGATTTTTAAAATGATGCAAAAACACGGGTGTTACAAATCTACCCCACTTAGATGAATCTCGTCCCCCCAGATTCCTAGTCTACGTGAAGGTCCTAATTGAGGCCTAAAGGGATAGAGAGATAGAAAGGGAGGGAAAACTTCCATTGCTTACCGTCTTTGTCTTGGTCGAACCTCTACTATTACCGTGCTACTCTATTACTAGGGCAACACGCTGTACTACTATGGAGGACATGCTTTACGCTATTGGTGACTACTGGCTTTGCTTTTACCCCATCTTCTTAGTCCGGTCTTCGAAATCTTCGGTCTCCCTCGACGGCTACCCCACTTAGAGGATTTATTCCTCTAGTGTCTCCGGGTCTTCTAGTGTCTTACGGTGCACGTCCTCTAGCTTGTTCCTTCGCGGTCTTCTCGCGGTGTATCTCACACGCCTGCGGATTCTTTTCCGGGTAATTGATCATCGTGAACTTGGGATTCCACTTTCCATTTGGAAACCCCGAAGTTTTACGTGGTTCTTTATTGCCTCATTTTAGCCCATTTTCGTATTTCTCTGTTTTCTTCTTGTTCCTGTCCAATTTGTTCTTTCTTTTCTTGTTTTCGCCCGTTTGTATTTTTTCTTTTTTTTTTTTCCGCCGATATATTTTTTTTTTTGTATATAGCACTACCCCACTTAGAAAAATTTTACGCTTATTATTTGCTCCGTGGCTTTTTGTGCCTTGGCACTCGTCAATTTTTTTTTGCCGATACTCGCATATGGATGGTGGATCAAGCACAATGATCTTGATTACTTCAAGGGGAGTACAACGGTAGAGTGAAAAGGAATTGCTACTCTACGGTTACACCTCCCTTGGGAGTGGCGGTTCTACTGGCGTCGGTCATGGTAGCTTCGCGCTTCGGCTTCTGCGGGTCCTGTACTTGGCTCTGCTTTTGGGGGCTTCTTCTTTTGGTGGTGCCTGACCGCCCGAGGCGGGGGTGGTCCTTCTTGTCGGTCTTCTACCGTGATGGTGGCTGGTGGAGTCCGTTCTTCTTCGGTGAAGGGGTTGACGAACATCCCGTTGGTGGTGGTAGGTTACGGCCAAGCCGTGGCGTGTCTTCTCGTCTTGACCGGATGGCGATGTGGGTGTCCCTCGGTTCTGGACGTGTCGCTCTTGGATGGCCTTCGGGTCTGCCGGCAAGTGTAGCCTCTCGGCGGGATGTCGTGGCGACTTGCTCCTTTGCGTGGGCGTGCTCGCGAGGAGTCGTTGAACGTAGCATTCCGCTCGTTCGCTTGGCGAATCCCGGCTCGTATGGTGTCTTGTCGGTCGTCTTGCTCATCGAGAGTGAGCGGGTAGGATAGTAGGTGCTTGATGATGGGGCTGCCTTACGGACCTTGCACGCCTTCTAGGCGAGCAATCCAAAGGGTGATTCTTTCCTTCAGCGGCGGTACCTCATGGAAGTGCGGGCGATGGGCTCCCTATAGATCCGGCAAAGGCGGGTGGAGTGCCTTGCGGCGGCGGCTTGGTAGGTGTCGGGGGAAGCGAAAAACCAATGGCGGTCGTACTCCGGTCGTCGGTGATGGCGGGTAGTCTTGGCTCTTGGCGATGTAGGCGGTGACTTCGCGGCGATGGGTGCGGCGCTCTTCAGTGTTCGCTACCCTCATACTCGGGGAGTTCTCGAATGCCAAGGTTACGTGCGGTGTGGTAGAGAAGTTGGGGAAATCCAGGGGTGTTGATGCACCGGTTGCTAACCCAAGTGCCGGCCATTTTGGCGAGGTTTGGTGGTGGTTCTTGGGGAGTGGATGACAAGGAGTGTAATGACAGAGGGTGAAAGGTGGAGGCTAGCGGTGGAACGTTTGGAGTGGGATGGTGGTGAGAGCGATGGTGGTGCTCTTTTTATAATGGGTCGAGGGTGATGGCTTCGGGAGAAGCTTGGTCGCCGGTATTGTGGTTGTGGTGTGTGGTGGAAGGAATGGGAGTGAGTCTTCGATGCCTTGACTTTGCGATAGTGGTGTGGTCATGGGGACTGTGTGGTCTTGGCCGGTGGATTCCCTATAGTGGAAACTGTACGTCTTCTCTGTTGTCGGCATACTGCTTCCTGGCATTTCTATATGCTTCTGGGGCATCTAATTGCTTTCGGGCATAAATATCTTTTATGGGCTTGATGACTGTCTTCGATTACTGTAGTCCTCTGATTATCTTCGACTTGCGATGCAAATCTTCAGCTTTAGCTTGCATTGCTGGCATTGGTTGCCACTTGAACTGTTGTGTTGTCTTGATCGGCTTCAACGGTCGTGGTTCGGGGTCATAGTAACAACAAAGATCGGCAGCTTTTCGGCATTGAGGTGACAAAGCATGTCGGCAATGTTGCACGGCCGTCGACACGGTAACAACGAGGCGGCGGCGTGTGACGGCCGTAGGGAAGAACACCGGTGTGGTTCAACGGCTACGATCGTGGAGTCCACTTGTGGTTTCCACGTTCCCTCTGCAGTTAGCTCCTATTCTACTTGGACTAGAAGGGTATGGGAGGGAAAAGCACAAGGTGCGATAGGGATCTACCTAGCGAGGATTAGAGGAAAGCAAGCATTTTAGGTAGGGATAGACTTTGGGGTATCCTAGTAACACGGGTGTTGAGGAAACAACACAAACTTACCTGTGTGAAACGCATGAAAAGGTTAGTCACGGCGAACTAAGTTTGTAGGAACTTGTCTTATTACTCGTGACTTGAGGGAATTTTCGATGCGTTCACGGATCCTATCGAAATTTTCTTCTCATTGATTACTAAAAGTAGTAATAATGGGAAAATTTTCCATAGGATTGAAAGAGAACACAACATTTTATTAAACAAACAAAGCGCAACAATATATTACATCACGCATGTTACATAGATGATATAAGGTCACATCACACATTGCGATCATGACGATTCATTGTGCGACTTAGCTACTACTAAGACTAGAACCATGGGTTACCATAAGGCTCACAACTACTACATTTGCTACTAGAGGTCTAGCAACGGGGTTCGTAGTTACAACAAGCATGCATCTTGTGGGCTTCTTAACTTAGGACATTGCTACTTAACTAGGACTTGTCACATCCGCGGTGCCTTGTGGGATCTTGCTTCTAGGTACTCTTGCACAATCACCGAGGCAATGAGGACTCGTTTTGGGTTTTGCCAAAATCTTGATAGTGACACCTTCTTTTCTTCTCGACATGGGTGTCGACCGGTTGGCTTCCGTACTCCTTGCAATAGGCACGAAGGGCTCTTAATGCAAGCTTCGGCAAGTGTCCCATACTTCTGTTCCTTGTTCAAGGAAAATCCTATGCCCTTCTTGATGTGGAAACATTGGGATGTGTGTTGATGGTCGTTCTTGCATATATTTTGACCTCCAAAGTACACTAAAACGTCAAACATTCCATGTTAAATCATAGCAAAGTATTATTTACATAACGAGTTACACGAGTTTTTGGTGTCTCCACTATTTTGCGGGATTTCTCAATTTATCATCAAAAGAAAGTATCTCCAATAACAAAAAGAGTACACCATTGTGAAGGTCTCGTCGCTACGATCAAAATGGGGACAAATACATGGAATCAAGTGAGAACGTGCCAAACTTCATAGGAAGCGCACTTTGGAAAACACGTTTATCAAACAAGTGCAATACAAGAGGGCCAAGCCTAGAACAAGATGGACCGGCACCCCTAAACTACGGATCCGAGCCGCCCGAAGCCCACAGCGAAAAGGCGGTCGCGGCGGGCCACCCCGGTCCTGTCGGATTGGAAGTGGGTCCGGCGGACCCACGGTGCCGCCTCTCGAGCCGACCTTGCACGAGGCGGTTGCATGCCGCCATGCATAGGCGGTATTGCTAGGTGCTTCCTTATTTACCCGCATCTAAACCCGACCATGTTAGATATAAATAGATGGGGAGTGCTCTCACCTCAACACACACCACCAAGGAGCAACACCACCATATTCCAAGATGTAGTATTGTAGTACTAGCCTAGTTGGGAGTTAGGGAGAGAAGCTCAAGTTCCTGGAGGAGTCCTCGGAGGATCGGTATAAACTTGTATCGCTCTTTTGTAAGATTCTAGTACTTTTGATATATTTATCTTCTCTTATTACTGAAAATGTCTTTATGGTTATCTAAGTTTACCTTAGTGGTTAATTAGAGTATGGTTAAGTGTAATATTTATACCTTGGCATGGGATCTCCGTTCTACCGAAGGTTCTAGTTTTCACGTGAGACTAGTTTCGTAATCGCTAGCGTAGGCGTGGTGTCTAGGCTAGAGGTTACCTGAGATTGCGCCCAACCTTACGGATAGTTGTGGTAGACCCGGAGGTGACAGCTCCGACCAGGCCTTTGTATTCCACCATGTGCTAGGTTGGTGTTTTCGTAGAGCTTTTAGCGGCCTTCTCCCGATTACCGCTTCCCAGTCTTTTCGAGAATCGGAAAGGTACCGTGCTCCGAAGTGCCTTGGTGTGATTGTTATGCTTAACCCTCTGCTTAGTTAATTCCTTTGGTTTGCTCTAGAAAAGAACCATAGTAATGGAGAAGTAAATAGGAATCTTGAACTCTCCCGCTGTCCTCCCAGCTTTGCTTGTCTACTCTGCTATCTTTTGTGATGTTCTTCTGTGTGTGTCATTTATCCAAAACTCCTATCCTGTCTTTTACCCCCACTTTAGTTTAGTCGGTATATTAGTTAGCAGATACATGATGGTTAACTATCAACTTCTTTAACCATTGCTTCCCTGAGGATAAATACGATACCTAGGAATACTCTTGGGTGAAAGCTACAAATCGGTATCCGTGCACTTTGCGGTTATACCAATGTTTGCGTTAACAAACGCCAACAATGTGCAATTGCATCACACATTCGGGTATTCCATTCTCATCAGACACTCGGTAATAGTACTGAGGCTTCTGAGTGTACCCTAGTTGTGAGAGAATATTCCAAAGAAGCTTTGGAAATGTCCCAAAGGTCAGTCCATCGTGTATGACCATCCGTCCATCTGTTGCATCACGTATAATATTGACATGTAAGCAACATAGGGGTATCGGATTGGTGCTCAAGTCTCTAAGTAGAAATCCTTAAGTAACATTTTTAGAAGTATGTGCCAATAATTTAATCCAGATATTATTCCATCCTATACGGTCAAGCTCGGCTCTGATACCACTCTGTCACGCCCCACTTTTAATGGGACCTTAATCTCGCGTATTGGCGCCAGGATCACGCTACCAATACGTTTACCGAGTCACGGTAAATGGAAATCAGTTATAGACAAACTATTCGAGCATATATTGACATAGGATAGAAGGTCTTACAAATGGTGATGAAGACACCACTGGGATTATATTGATCGAGTAGCCAACGCGTGAAGCGTGGGTTTATCCGTGACGGGTCGCTAAGGTGCTAGACCGTGCGGGCACAACTCCATGTTCCACAGGCAACTTGAGCGCGGATGGAAATCCTGGACTTCTACGTCTTTCTCCAAAGCAACGTCGGACGAACTCCTACGCCGTTGATCTCCTACTTCGAGCGACCTTACCTTCGGATATGCCGATATCTGTAAAAGCAGAGGGGTGAGTACAAAGGTACTCGGCAAGTCCAAAACCAGGGGGTGGTTTGGTATATTAAGGGTTTGGGCCCTAGTAGAGTCTCTAAAACTGCTCTCACTAGTTCCCCGGATTATCTCATCCGGTCATCACCTTCATATCATCACAAACGTTAGTTATTTCTAATCATAGATGTTCTTTCCTAGCATTCGCCCATTCCAAGGGCGTGGCTATTCGAATAGATTCATGTAAACTCTGCAGAGGTTGTACAAATTTCCCCACACGATGGACACATCCTCTTCCGTGGATCGGTGGTCACGAGGTCCAACGAGATCCGTACCGGCTTGAGTGCTACTCTAGGTATATTGGTATAATCTTTACCACGACTTCTCAAGGGTTGGAAAGGATGACGCATCATCCTAGACGTAGCTTCAATACACACTACGTCCGGCGTAGCTTCAATACACACTACGCCCGACGTGGCTTCAATACACACCACGCCCATGTGGCTTCAATACACACCACATAATCATAATCATAAATCATTGCACCTAGCACCGCGCCAATTGTTTAACGTGGAGGATCACAAAGCAACCACGCCAACCCGACCTCGAAGATCACCTAGCATCCGAAGTCGGCTCCCGATAGATCGTTTGCCTACTCCGGCCACCTTGGCTCCAAATTATACCTCAACCCAACGGGTGTGAATCAAGCCGTCCCATTTATCGGTGTGGCTGTACATAATATAATATCGCACTAGGTAGAAGGTCTATGAACCGGTCCTTAGGGAGGCGAGTATCTCTCCGAGAATCCCCTCACGGCAATTCCCGTAGTAACCCATCTCACAATGAATTACTATCACCCACCTCTTTTGTTGGTTAGGGTCATTAGGCGATCTTAGGTTATACTTGATTACAACGTATGAGCATAGATAACGTGGATGATTAATTCATCCCGCTTAGCTCCATAGCTACGTTATCGCTCATCATACCACTATATACTAATCGAGATTATCCACGGTGATGCATCTTGTCTATCATCATCATCATCTCATCTTATTAAGGTCATGATTGGGGGGGGGTAAGGACTTGCACAGGATGTTCTTCTTGATCGACATCGGCGTCGAACGTTCCTAGCTCGCCGGACGGGAAGCTTCTATTCGGTCGTCGAAAAGCTAATGTGATCGGGCGATAAACCTAGCTTGAACTATGACATATAAAACAAACATAGAACATTATGGTGGCAATGGGTTAGATGCATAGAGCTAGATTTTAGATGAATTATGAAAGTCGTTTCACGCGAAACGGAGTTAAATTGCATGAGACATGGAATTTATAATATTAGTCCCTAATCAAATCATTAGGGTAATATTATAATATAATTTTATCATGTAATAATATTGGGACTAATTACATGATAAAATTCTATAAATCAAATAATGAATTTACAAATTTTAAAATTTTTTCGACACAGGAAAGTATACTTATAACACTCGTGTACAATAGCCGGGTAGTCGTAGTAATTTACAAGTGTACACGTAAAAGTCTACCCACACGTGGGTGCCACGAGGGTCCATGTGGACACCACGGTGGGCCACGTGGGCGCCCGCGGTAACGGGGGTTGACCCTCACGGTCGTGGCAGCGAACGGAACGGAACGACGGCGTGTGCATTTGTCATTGGTCGGCGCCTTGGCGCCGTTATGACAACAGGGGCGGCGGCGTCGGTCGGACCTCGCCGGCAGCCCGACGGCGAAGCTTCGCGCGGAATCCCGCCGGAACGGCGTTGCTTTGCTCGGCTCGCCGCGCAGGGTCCGTCGGGAATCCTCTCGCCACCCCCCGACCGGGCGGCAGATGGTGGCGGCGGAGCGGCGCTCCCGCATGGTGGCGGCGTGGGGTGGCGGCTCCCGACGGCAGCCGGCGCCTACATCGGGCTATAAATCACAATAGAGGGGGATTTTGCGGGAAAACAGGAGAGGGAGGATGGGGAAGACATACCCGCCACCAATTTCACCGACGACGACCCAATCGACGGTGGCTCGTTTCGGCGCGGCGGCGGCGGAAATCTCGATTTGGGGGGGGATCTCTCCCGAGCGAGATAGAGAGGGGGAGGAAGGAAAGCGAGGTGAGCACCACGCTCGTTCGGCGCGGGCGGTGCTCATCGAGGTAGGGGCGAGCTCGATTGAGCGCCGGAGGGGCCTGGCCATAGGCGGCGCCAAGGCTCCTCGCCGGAAGATTTTCTTCCGAGCTTGGATATTTTCCCGGCCATGCTCCGCTCGACCGCCCCTCCCAGGCGCTCGGCGGCGTGATGCCCAAGCGCCGCCACGTGGTCCTCATGTCGGTCACTGGCCCGTCCGCCTCGGGTCTTGTCGCCAAGTCGGGCGGGTGCCGGCCGCCATGGCAAAGAGGTGGTCATGGCGCGGTTTGTGCGCGGACCGCTACCAGGCGGCCGGTTGCCGGGTTTGGCACGCCTCGGCCGGCACCGCGCTCGTCTGTGGTGCTGGTGGGTCGGCCCGTCGTGTGTAGTCGTGGGCTCGTGTCCGCAGCGCAGCGGCAAGTGTCTTGCGCCTGCGAGGGTCAAGGTGAGGGGTGGGTCGGCTCGTGGCGATGTGACGTCTCGGGCGAGGGCTCCCATGCCTCCACTGTGCGCAGCGGTTCGTGTCCCGGCAGCTGGGCCAAGGTTGTCACGCACGGCGTCGCGACGCGGATGGAGGAAGGAGACGGGACTGACCTCCGGTCCCGCCCCCGCGTGAGGGAGAGGAGGCCGGATCATCGGGCGGGTTGGGCCCCTTGTTGGGGGTCGGCCTGCTCGTTCGCGAGTGAAAAGGAGGGAAAGGAGGGAAGGTTGGGTCGGGCCTGAAGAGGAGATTGAGCCCGTGAGCTCTTTCCCTATTTCTTTCTCCCTTTTCTATTTTCTTTCTTTTTATTCCTTCTCCATATTCCTTTTCCTCCCTTGTTTGTTTATATGTGTGTGTGTGTATATATATATTTATTTTATTGGTCAAGTACATGAGCCTATATCCTCTTGATTTATTTATGGGAATATTTATCCCATAGTACTCATGTAAATAAATAGGTATATACATATATGGTTGCACACACTTTTCCCCAAGTTTGATATTTCATGTGCAGTAAATATATATTATAAATATTTGCATAAGCACCTTTATATTCCCATGACTATTATTGTCGAGAATATTTATTTATTGTGCTCATAAAAATATTCATATATATTTGGTACACACGGGTTTTCGGTATTTGATTCCCGAGAAATTGTAAATCACTTCTCATGCAATATTTTCCATAATGAAAATCTAGAACTTACCTTGCATCCTTGGTCACCATAAAGCTCAACAAGCAACAAGCAAGGGAAACCTAATATTCTAGATGGTGACATGCAGGTTTTTTAAAACAGGGGTTTCGGTTTGGCGGAAATTAAATCAAGTTTTAGTTGTAATTTGAAAAGTTCAAATTTTTAGTGATTTTTAAAATGATGCAAAAACACGGGTGTTACTGATCCCCGCCATGCCCCGCAAGCCGCTCAACACGGTGTCGCCGAGGCCATTATCATCATCCCGTGCTTCTAAGAGGACATGACGGAGTGGGGGCAACGCATCGGGTGGATCTACAGGTCGGTGACGGTCTCCGCCTCGGCATGGCCTCCACCTCGCGGATCTATGGGTCGGTGACAGACTCCACCTTGCCATGGTCTCCGCCTCGTGGATCTTATGGGTCGGTGACGAAGGCAAGGCAAAGGCCAAGTAGAGTGGAGGCGCCAGGGAAGGAGGTTAGGGCGACGCCGAGGGTTGGGATTTGGAGGCGAGGGGCGGTGCTAGCTTGACCGACGCCCGGTGGAGCCTTTTGCTCGCGGTGGGATTCAGTCGCGAGGAAGGAGCGATGGGAAGGCCCGTCAGGTGGGAGACTTGGACCGTAGGAAAAGAAGGGGAGGGGTGAGAAAACGATTTGGATATGTGTAACCGGTGGCAATTATGGGTAATTTCCTTCAAACTCTATGTCTAGATCTATTTTGGGCATTTCGAGCGGAGAAAAGGTGCTCCAAAACTCTATGAAAAAAAATGAACTAGAGCTAACTCTATGGAGTTGTTTTTCTAGAGTTGAGGTGTTTGGCTAGCTCCATCCAACTTCACCATAGAGTTCAACTCCAGAGCCATGCCAAACACCGCCTGAATGGTGCAATTGTTTGGTTTCATGGGACAAAGTGCAGCAGCCGCCTGAATATAGTGGACTGAGAATTCTCAACCTCGGATATAGGAGCTGGGCGCTGCAATAAGGTGGCTGCAGCTTGCAAACACAGATAAAGGAAGAGACCTTGGTCAGGCCTAGAAGTGCCGGTCCACGAAAATGCGAAAGCTCTCTTTGCCATTGCTTTAGAATCTCAACGGAAATGATAGGACACATAGGTATCTGTTTGGGTGTTGCATTGAGGACCTTGCCCCAAACGTTTACACACGAGTACCTCAGAGGCTTCGCAACTGTACAGTTGCTGCTGCAATGCATGGTCAACAGTGGGCCAGTGGCCTAGGGAGGACTCTAAAAAACTCGACCGAGGTGGTTTTTTGAATGAGAAGAAGTCGTTCGGGCAGGGCTGGCGAGGGGATTTTTAAACCTCTAATCTGAAATTCACCCCCACGGGAGTCGAACTCAAGACCTGGGGGTGCTGCTAGAGCTAGACCAACTGGACTAGCATCTTTGGCTACAGGGAGGACTCTCGACTGTCTCTTTGAGTACTTCCAACTTTGGGACATACCAGGACTTGATGCTCTCTCCAAACGAAGACTCATAGTTTGGAGGTTTCAAACCTCAGCTATCTTCTCAACAAAATCAGCGTACCCGGCCTTCTTTCATGGATGGATATCAACGTTGAGCCTTGGCGCCAAATCTGGGAAACTTGGGCACCACCTAAGTGCAAAGTTTTCCTGTGGCTGGCTGTTTGGAATAGAAACGGAAGTTGTTCCATCCCGGCCAATGTGCACTTTGACTTTGTGACCAAGGGGACGAAACCATCCAACACCTACTGACTTCGTGTGTATTTGCACGTGAGTTTTGGCTCCGGGTCCTGGCACCAATGGGTCTCCAACATGATGTGCCAAGCTTAAATGAGCAACATGCATGACCTATTGTGTACCTTTGAATTTTGATGATGAAACTACGTACTTGTGGTGTCTTGCGGGTGCACGGGAAGCTTGATGCCTTAGGTCGAGCTCTAAATACAGGGTAGGTAGGCGGTTCTCTAGAATGTTTGGTCAGGTCTCACCTAGTGTGTGTTTTTTTATCAGAGAGAAAAACTTTGTTTGAGACCCTCCTAGAACTCGGTCCTAAAATTATACAATGATACGTAGCTGTCTTGGGTACTCGAGAAATATAAAATAAAAATGGAGTATGTGGCCATCCATAAAAATAAGGGTCCCTTTGGTTGGGCTTTTACCTGCTTTTTGCTTTTGGCAAAGCCAAAAGCCACCAAAGGACCCAATAGCCTCAACTACCACGGGTTTGGCGCCCTTCCGCGACCCGATGCGGGCGCCCTTTCCCCACCCAAGCCGACGAGACCTGCCGGGCGGGCGGCCATCTCCTAATCGCCGGGCGAGGTCGCGGACGGGCGGTCGGCGGCGGAGCCGAGCGGGGCAACGCAACCAGCCCAGCCACCCCAATCTAGGCGGCATCGATGGCAAATCCCTTCCGCCCGTCCCAATCCAGCCGCCCCGTTAGTTGACCATGTCCAGTCGGAGAGAAGCTCTACACTTTCGCGTGCGACCTCCGGTGGCCCTCCCCTCCCCCCGACAAACCTCTAGCGCCCCTCCCTCCCCCGCTCCTCCCTCCACGCCCACGAGCGGGTCCTCACCTTTGAGCCGCGGGCGGGCAAGGAAGCACCCTCCACCGACCTCACCTTCGAGCCACGCCGCGCCCGATCCGGCCGGGCGGGCGCGCCGGGCGTCGCCCCTAGCCCCTCCCTCAGCCCCTTCCGCGAAGCCCCCCAAGCGTGCTGCCGCCCAGCCCCTCGTGGTGCGAGAGAAGGAAGATGTAGCTTGTGTGTCCATGACATGTGGGACCCACTTGTAAGTGAGGTGGCTTTTTCAAAAGCCACAATAGCTCAACCAAACAAACTTCTAACTATCCCACAACAGTTTTGTCAAAACTACTTTTTCCAACGCCACAGTTCACAATAGCTTTTTCAAAAGCTACAGCCAACCAAACACACCCTAAAGTTATTAAAAAAAAAATTAAAATTTGGATTCATGAGTTCGCCGATAAGTTTAAAGGCTAAAGTTTGGATTCATGACTTAAAGAAGATATATGATACGATAAGAATAACCATAGTTAATGGTAAGGTTTTAACCTACATATTTGAAATATATAAAAGTGACATGCAAAAGAAATATATAAACATGAATGAAAAAAAAAGATACATGTCTGCTCCATGCAAAAAAAGACTATTATTAAGTTCATATAATTAAATACTATTATGTCTATTATTTTAAAAAATAAGAGAGAAAACATATAAGTTAATAATTCTAATATTCTATATTAGCTATATGTATTAAGCAATACTAATACTTTATATATTAAATTTCTAGCCTGTGTGAGAGCCCGGACGATGGGCTAAAACTAAAATTTGAAATAGAGGTGGTATATATGTACCAGCCAAACAGGGAGGTGTCCTTCCACGGCCAAGTTGCCTTCCCATCTTTCTTGCCGGACGTTTGTCCAAGCAGAATGTACTGTGCTGCAGCCTCCGATGGCCTTAACGCAACAACCGTTGCTCCGACTTGCCGTTGCCATGCTGATACTGCTGGGAACGATGGTTTGTACTGCAGGGCATAGCCTGGTGGTGTTGTATGCGGCCATTCTTTTCGGTTGCTAAGCTGGATGATACCTCGTGAGGGTGGAGTGAATGAAGCTCGAGAGCCGGTTCGTGGTTTCTATTTATAGGCAGATGGTGGTTGTGGCATCATTGTCTGGCAAAGAATATGGTGTGTTTGAACCGCCATGGAGTGTTCATCCTATCTCCATTGCACTTGCATTGCGTCCCTCTCCAATAAATAAACCATCATATGTGTAATACTGTCACCTCGGGTTTCAAGAGCAGATGGTCTACTGGCACATACTCCCTCCGTCCCTGATTATATGTCGTTCTAGCACAGTAGCGTGTCCCAATTTATATGTTGTTTAGGCTCCTGTAGATGGTCCCGAACCTACTCCAGACTGCATGCATACCTATCATGTCACCCAGTCACCCGTATCTCCCCCTCCTCCTCTATTCTCAACCACTCGTTCATAACAGCAGAGGAGGGAGAGAGTGATAGTGCCCCTGTCAGTCTGTCATGCATGCTAGTTTCATAGGTTCGTCTTGGTGTGCTGTGCATGCTGTCCAACGACAAATAATACGGGACGAGGGAGTACAGTGCAGGGACTGTGTGGACGACAAAGAGACAGAATTGTCTACCTCAGGCCACTTGCCTATATTGGAGCCTCATGGTTTCAATGTTGTTGGTTTACTGATTTTGTCATTATACGGTGGAGACTTTAGGCGCTGTTTCGATACTTGTAGATAGTAGTTACTATGTGCTTAGATTAAGGCTAATAATATAGCCCGTTGGCTGGTTGTAAGGTTCTTTATAACTTTCTCTCAGTCCATTCATGTAGTAGTTAGCTTTTCACAATTAATGAATGACTGATGTATATGTTTCATAGTTTTTTAACATACACACATAGATATATAATGGACTAGATAATCGTCAGTTGTAACTCTAGATAACTACTACCTCACTGGTTGAACCAAATCAGATAATAGCAACTATAATTAGATTGAACCCACGCTGCAATTTTAGCCCCTTTCCACGCTCGCGCCACACCACCTGAAGACCTTCACTCACCGGCGCCACACAAACACGACGAAGGTGTCGGGTCCGACTATCCCGGCGCACTGCCTCTCATGGGTACTATCTTCCCAGCCGGTTGCCATCCCTCCTAGGCAAGGTCCTCTTAGGTGCGGCCCCCACGTCACATCGCCCCTCCCGGGCACGGCGGCGCGTGTTAGCATCTGACCATCCCACTTGGAGTGATCGGTCTGACCACCCTTTGGGCGCGACCCATCTCGCATCCGCACCCACTGTTCTTCTCCGTGGCGTGACCCCGTTGCCCCTCCCCCACCTGCTTCGATCGCTGCCGCTACGGCGAGCTTCACCGTCGAGCCACTGTCCTCTAGCGCCCACCAACCACCGTCGAGCCATTGTCCTCGCCCCCGCCGCCTACCCATACCCAACTGGTTGTCCAGCCCCGCCCGGCTCGGTGACACCCGCTGGCCAACCCGCCACCACCACCGTGTCGACAACCGCCGCTAGGCCACCTGGTCGGATTGTACAGTCGGGGAAGGAAATAGGAGCCCTAATCCCGTCGCCGGAACCCTAACTTCATCGTCGTCGCTGTTGCCACCACCTCGTCTGCGTTGAGCCACGTGGGCCAGGCCGGGCCGCAAGAGGAAGATGGAGGGGGTAGTTGGACGACGCATCGGGTCCGACTGGTTGGACCCGATGATTTCCGGAGCAGGGCCTTCCAGCGTGAGCAGGACCCTATCGTCATATTCCTTGATGAGTAGCACATGCATTCATCCATTAGCTGATCATGTATCCAGACACCCTCCCAACTAATAGCTATCGAACCAATTATTAGCTAGCTAACTACTATCAGCTAACGAAACCAAACAGGAGATCACAATCCTGCACGTTGCAGTTGCAATCCTGCACGTTGCAGTTGGGTGCTCCCCTACCACATATTCTTCCCTCGTTTGAAGGGCAGCTCTACCGGCGTTTTGTCCTCCTTGGCGTCAGATATGTGGTCCTCCTAAGGATCAGACACTGCGACACTGTTACTCAGTCCCTTTCTGTTGTTGTACTGTCTACGTCGTTGCTACCATCACCGCATGGCCACTTCATTATGTCCTGCCAATGTGCTATGGAATGTGCCCTTACAAAACCCTCCTCATCAACTAGTACACGCATTAGTAGTGACCGTGATGATATACCATCACAACCGGTCTCCCCGGTCCTTGGGGGATTAATTATTACAACAAATAGCTGTTGTTGACAGTAAAAAAACGTCACGTGGTTCGGCTCATTCAGATTGGATGCCTGAGTGCATAACCTTATTCGGTTTGGTTACTCGAGTGCATTAGTTCGATCTGAATGCATTAGTTCATTAGTTCACCCTGACTAGGTAATAGGTTTAATCTCGATCGGCTTAGGCGGCCAAGTGCACATTTGGATTAGTCAGTCTTATATCAGACTAGCGCAGTGACTGATGATACATCGGTCCGCGATACACTCAGCAGTCGTGGCAGTGATGTGAGGCGGTCAACAACAAGCTCACCATTCAAAGAAAAAACAACAAGCTCATCAGCATGTACACGGAGCGAGAAGGACTTAAAATTTTGCTATAACTATGGTCTGTAATCAACCTTAGCAAAACCTCTACAAGAATCAGCATGTACACGGAGCGTGAAAGACTTAAATTTTGCTATAACTATGGTCTGTGATCAACCTTAGCAAAACCTCTACAAGAATGTAAACTATCTAGATGTGCACTATGGTTTGATAAGTGTGGTGGTATCTCTACGACAAATAAAATGTTATACAACCTAGGTATAAAATATAAATGTGAAAGCTAAATTGAGGTTAGAGACATCCAAATGATAAATCTTTGGAAATGCAACATTTCTTTGAAAGTCAAAATTTTTGTTTGGATGGCCATACATGAGGGCATTCAATCTGGTGTCCAACTAAAAAGAAGCAGTGGACATGTCCTCAAGACTGTTTCTGCTGTGAAATACCTGAAACAACTGACCACATCTTATTTCAATGCCCAATTGATGTTTATCTGTGGACTTTTATGAGAGTTACTTTAGGGTGGTCAAACTCCCCGACGTGCTGTGCTGACTTCCTTATAGAGGTCTTGGAGAATTGCAATGGAGCAAGACATAAAATCAAGCTCTTTCTATATGCAGGTGCGATGTGGACCATCTGGAAGGTTCGCAATGACATGACGATCAACAAGAAGATGATGTCATCGTCGAAGGGGATCATTCACAACAAAATTGTGCTGCTCAAGTCCCATGCTGAAAGCTAAACTAGAACCGGCGGCGGAGGAGGTGATCCAACTCTTGGTGGCAAAGGCGTAAAAGAATCAATATATCTTGAAGCTTTTGTTAAAACTAGGCTTTTGTTTCATTATGCTGTTAATTTGGATTTGTAATCGAAGCTGCCGTAAGCACTCAAGTAGGTAAACTTTGCAACTTAGGCCAAGGTTAAGTAGAGATAAGTTTGGTTAGAGGCTTAGAGCTATGTTAGATGTGGAAGAGATGAAGAGCTACACTTATGAGTGCTTTAAAACTGTAACCTAGTCCTGACCAGCGCTAGGCTATCGGTGTTAGATAAGCTTTCTAATAAAGCCGGTGAATGCCTTTAGTCTAAAATGACTCAAATATTTTTTGTTACTAAGGTATCGATAATCTAATACTTTCCCCTAACCCTTGTTGGAGCCTCTAGCAAGGGCTAGGCTTGTGATTAGGTAACTCCGGAGGTAGCTCCTGATCCTCTTCTACGCCCATGTGGGTTCCAAAGATGGTGTTTCCAAGATCGCACTCTGCCTCTTCACTATCGAGCTTCTGGCCACATTGCTGCGTGCCTGGTTCCCTTCAAACATTGTGGCGGCCGCACCACAAACGTGGTAGGTGTGGTCAGCAAGACTAGAAGCCCATTCAATATACAACAATGGCGCGAGCAAGCACCGAGTGAGCAAGAGATGAGCAAACTTTACTAAGCACTAAGCCTAAGCATAATGCAAGTGCCAATAGGTTTCTACCTACACTAAACACTTTACAAAGCACTATTTTTTATCAACGAATGAACTCTTTAAACACTTGGGTGGCTAGAGAAACTAGGGATGAGCCTCAGCTTACCTATACCTTCCTTAATGTCCAAATCCTTCCAAATGGTTAGATGTGTGTGTGTGTGTGTGGGGGGGGCTCTTGCAGAGGGAGTGCTGGCTGGTAGAGGGAGTGCGGCTAGTAGGGAGGGAGTGGAGTGAGGAAAAGAAACCCTAAGTCTTGGTTATATATGAGCCCGGTAGAATAATGAGTATATGGGTTTTCTCTAGCCTTGAAACTGGACCACTATTTACCATTGTTGGCCTATTAACTTGTCCGCCTCGAAAAATCAATTTATCGTGGCGTGTATTTAATGTTGCCCGCCTCGGTTAATCGATTTTCTAAGTCGGACAATGCCTTAGTAATAAAAATTGCCTGACACCATTATTGGGGTCATTAACCGTGGCGGATAAACAGTGCACCAAACACAGTTAATTTTTGGGGTGGGTCTGTCAAAACCAATTTTGTTGTAGTGTTTGTGCATGGTGTCTGCTCACTTATATTTTTAAAAATATCTGTAGACATTCAAATGGAAGATCCATTGTACATGGTGTCCGTTCACTTGTCTGTGTAGACCTAGTAGTAAAATAGTAAGTGATCAACATCCACGTTCATATAAACCGAATCCAAGAAAAAGTGCACATCTAATATATCCAGGTCGAGTTTTGTCCAACATTCAGCAGAAGTATTCAATCCAATCCAACCCGATCAGCTAGAAATCAGGTCCATCGAGTTATCCAATTAACCAACAGCAGCAGTACCCAACATTCCGATATCCATTGGCCGCCAGCCCCAGCGTGTGCTTCGAGCTCGAGCGTGACGTTGAGTAACGGCCCAAAGCGAGGTGGCCAAACACGCGCACTTCCGGTGGTTGTGCTGTACATGTTGCTGCCCTTCAAGCTGAGCCTTCTTTCGCACGGCCACCACAACAGTTGTCGTCTCTGCAAGATCAGGTCGTGGACATCGTCGTACTCTCGAACGATCGAGTTGCACGGTAGCCTCACGGCGCAGCTGCGTTCTCTTCGTCAGGCTGCACGTACGAGCACCACTCAGGCAGTCAGACTTGCTATTGTGGCACTGGTGCTAGAGGCCTGGAGCCGCACCGAGGTCGCTAATTAAGATCAACGTCGTTGATGCCAAGCGCCGCGCGGCCACACCTCGACGGAGTAGGCGAACATCAGAACATGTCCATGTGGTGAGGTCATTCGTGTGCTTGTGTGCCAGATGGAGATGTCTGGATCGATCCCATCAATAACAGTGGACCAACTGGTCAACACCATGTATCCCTCTGCCCCAACCACGGCGAGATTTCATCAAGCAGGAGAGTGTGAGGCCTCTAGCTCATGTCCATGGATGTCTGGATTTTGGCCTATAGGATATCCATTATCCAATACCTATTTGGACATTTGGATCCATGGACAAATAAATCCAAGTCCAGTGCAATCCAAGACCATGAAACTATCCATATGAAAAGTGTACTGAGCTTACAAAAAGCAAAGTTGTTTCTTCTGCCAGCCAAAAAAAAAAAAAAAAAAAAAAAAAAACTGGGCCGGTGGGGGAAAGACCACCCCCACGGTATTGTGCTTAAGAAGAAGCTCTTAGCTCCCCGGGCTGAGAAAATCCCGAACTACGGCCCCGCCGGACACTTGGACAAGCCCGTGGGGACCGTAACTGGGCGAAACACCGTCAACAGGCCGGTTTAACACCGTAGCCGGACCACATGCCACAAGCCGGGAACAGGCTGTCACCACCGGTGCTTTGGCACACGGGCCAGCAAAGGGATTTTTACCTCCGGCTGAAAATTCGCTCCCGATGGGAGTCGATCCCAGGACCTCGAGGGTGCCGCCGGAAGCGCTAGACCAACCGAACTAGCATCCTATGGCTCTTCTGCCAGCCAGATTTGTATGAATTAGTTTTACACCTGTACCTCTGGATGCTGGCACTCCATTGGTCAGCATGTACCTCTGGATGTGTCGGTTTGCTACTGCTTGTTGCCACTCCATTGGTCTCCATGTACCTCTGGATGTGCTCCCATCATAATCTGCTTTCTTTTAAAAAATCAGTTAACTATCCCCTTATTCATGGAGATAATCATATTTATGTGCTAACCTCCTCACCATAGTGCTTCTCTGTTTCTGTGTCCTAGTTTTTTTTTTTTGACCGAACCCGTCGGGGACGCCCCGACCTTCTCTTTCAATTAAATGAAAGAATGAGAAGAAAAATTACAAGGCAACAAGGCCCAAAAAAAAAACAAAGAACCTATACATAGCTATCTCTCAAGATTTTAAAGCACCCCTCGCTGGTTTGGCCTTGCCACTATCACATGGCCTAGCCGCCTAGGTCCTGCAATGCATTGTGCCTTCTTCGAAAATTCGTTAGTAGAAGAAAGTCGTAAAGATGCCTGTTGCAGTCGTGAAGGGTGTGTTTGGTAGGGTGCCCCAGCCTAACCAGGTCGGACAAGGCCAGGGGAAAAATGCGTTTGGTTGCGTTTTTGGGCCTCTTGGCCGGCTACATGGAGCCATCGTACACCGAGATAGTCCGGCTTCCAGAAACGGAGGTGGTGGCCGTTTTTTGGGGCCTGGCTTTGGGCGGCGCTTCGTGCTCGCTCTGTCACCACCCCCGCTCCTCTCCTCCTTCGCTCCTCTCACCGCCCGCTCCTCTCCACCCGAGATCCATGAAGAAGACGACATCCCTCGAAGCTCGTACTCGTGCCCGTTCATGCTCACCACGGCGCCGGCAGGCCCATTGGCACGGCGCGCGCGCCCCCCTGTGCATGGCGGCGGGGGACGGCGCGGCTCCCTGCGCGCGGCAGCCCGTGGGAGGACCACGCGGCGGGGCGGATGACGAGGGAGCCGCCATGAGCGCCGGCTTGGTCCCTTTGGCGCGGCGCGCGCAGCCCCCGGTGCGTTGGCGGCGGCCAGGGCGAGCAGGTGGCAGCGGACTATTTGCAGCGGACGGCCGGTAAGGTGGCACACGACCCCCTTTGGCGCGGTGGCGCGCAGGCTCCTTCGTAGCGGCGGACTCCTCGGCACTGCGTTGCTTGACCGGACAGGGGGCGAGATGGAGGTGCTTCGACATCTGCCCGTCGGTGAGGGCGAAGATAGCAATGCAGACCCAGATCCACGAAGAAGACGACATCCCTCAAGGGGCCAAGCCGGCGCCGCGCCAAGGTTGTTGATGGTCAACTTGCTCATGGCTAGAAGGAGGAGCACGTCACGCTCTGGCTACAAGGTGCTGCTGATGCTCAACATGCTCACCGATGTGCTGCAGGCATGGAGGAGGAGGATTGTTGAGCAGAGAGCACGACAGCGGCCGGCTAGTCCTCATGAGCACCACCCGTTCGATGAAATCCCTCTAAGGCCTCGTTTGGGAAATCCCTGCCCCTTCCCCGGGTGTAAATCCACGCATGTAGCTATGGACTGCTTAAATTTGGTACCCACAGTAGGGACCGGTGCTGCGCTCCCGGGTTTTGCTCTCCAACCTCGGGCGTCCGGGCGTCGCTTCCCGGCCTCGCATGCGAGCGGTGGCGTCGCTCCCCGGCATTGTAGCAGCAAGAAAAAGAGCGGCGTGTAAACTTAACAGAACCAAGATAAGGTGATTCTATTCTAGAAAAACAGGCAACCAAACACATTTTGGTTGAAACCAGGCCAAGGATTGCAGCGAACCAAACAAACTCATGTTGCTGCCTAGGACAGGTCTAGCCAGTCCTAGCCAGGCTCCATCGAAGCCAGGAAACCAAACACACGCGAAATGATAACAGGTTTGTTTAAATGAGACCAGCTAGATGCAAAGCTGTGAGCTCATATAGTACCAGCTAGATCACCTACTGCCCACAGCCCCAGATTAGGCTCCTTGTCACCGGTGAAATTCAAACTGCAGAGCAGATCAAGTTTCTGCATGCAGATATGGAAAGAGAATCACGCCATTTGATTTTCTCGTCATTTTTGTTTATCTCGATGAGCACATTGCAGACTTGCTTATCTGGCTCAGTGATCTTCAAGCGCCTCATGGTTGGCCGATAATAGCCTTTTAGGACAGAAAGTGCCCTCCGATTACCCTAGCCCCATCTCTTCGCCACAATCCACAGGCCACAGTACAGCTGTATGCCATTCTCCAGACTCCACACAACATCACCAATCTAACTGTGACCAATCTAACTGTGACAGTGGTAGGTGCAAATGAAGCATCTACTTTCCGCGAAGATGCCTGCTTCAAATGAGAAATGAGAACACATTTGTTCAAACGAGACCAGCTAGATACAAGCTGTGAGCTCATACCAGCAAGCTGTGAAATGAGGACAGATAAAGTTTCTGCATATATGGGAAGCAAGCAGAGGCCCTTCCTTCACGTGATCTATATTTTCTTTTTTGTTCACAGAGGTCCGAGGGAACAAAGAGAATCTCAACTCCATTATTTAGTAGATATAACATATAAGAGCATCTCTAGCTGGAGGCGTGCGAGCTTCGGAGCTGCGTGTTCCGTCTGCAGGAGAAGCGACGACCGTCGCCTTGAGAGGTTTTCGAGGTGGCCGGTGTGCGGGCGAGTGGCGTCTTGGGTGGCGTGTCCAGTTGTCTACGCCGTCTCGCGCCGCGGTGGTGTGGGCGGCTGCTCTGGCGGCTTGCCATCGACGCCGTGGTGGTGTGGATGGCGGCGTCTCGCTTCCCTTTGCGTGACTGGGATGTATGGAGCTCCATGCGAAAGCTTAGCCCGACGCAGTCAGGCGGACGACGGCGACGCCTTTTGGCGCCGCACCCTTCTTGAAGGCGTCGTCTTCGAGTCTCCTGATCCTGTCACCGGCGCCGATTTTGGGTGAAAGCCCTGCCTTAGCTCTCTAAGGCCAGCAGCGATGGCGCCCTCGGCGTCACCCCCTTCATGAAGGCGCTGTTGAAGAATCCGTGCGGCCTGCTGCTTGTCTTGCCGTTCGTCGCGCTGGGCCTATTGTGCTTCATGCTGCTCTTCATTTGGTATGTCCATTGGTGTTGTCGTAGCCGTAGTTGCTGTTTGGCGGATGCTTTGCCGCCTGTTTTGCTTGGGCGGATGCTTTGCCGCTGTTGTGGCCTGATGCTTTGCCACCGAGGTCGTGTTTCTGGCGGATGCTTGGCCGCCGAGGAGGTTACGGTGGATGCTTCGCCACCGAGGTCGTCGTCTTTCCGGCGGATGCTTTGCCGCCGTGTTGGTTCCGGTGGATGCTTTGCCACCGACGAGGTCGTTGTCTCTACGGCGGATGCTTTGCCGCCATGGTGGTTCCGGTGGATGCTTTGCCACCGATGAGGTCGTGTTTCTGGCGGATGCTTGGCCGCCGAGGAGGTTACGGTGGATGCTTTGCCACCAAGGTCGTTGTCTTTCCGGCGGATGCTTTGCTTTGCCGAGGTGTTTCTTCTACGGGCTACATCACCATTAGCTACCTAGGTGTTGAGTTATCTTTTGTATAGGCGCAGCTTCTTTGGGATGTTACGTGGTGGGTTCCCCGCCCCTCGCTTTTTCTTGCTTATCGCTTTATGTTTAAGTTCTTCATTGTTGTTTTACGCTGTGATGTCTTCTTGGCATCGGGGCTTGTTGTATTTGGATTTGGTTTTCCTCCTCTTAATGAAATACGGGTGAATGGCCCGATCGCGAAAAAAAAAAATCTCTAGCCGGAGGCCCCCATTTCTCGACTTGAGTCGGGCCGACAAAATTTGATGGCCAAAATCGAGTCCAACTCTAGCGGGCCTCTTAAATATCGGCCTACAAATCGAGGGCGTCGTGCAGCGTGAAGTCAACCTCGAGAAGATTCTTCCCGACGGAGATGGCTACAAAGCATGATCATGGGTCAGCGGGGTCGACGCGGTGGGCGGCAACGGCGGAGACGCTACGCAGTGAGCCGCGGCGGCTGACGGGGCGGGAGAGGAGCAGGCCAGCAAGGAGCAGGAGACCATCGGCAAGGACGAGGCAACGGCTGACGGAGGGGAGTAGGACAATTGTTGAGACAGGGGAGAGTGGCGCCTATGGGGATGAGGCGGAGGGATCCTAGAGGGAGAAGAGGAGCAGCTTGATGTCGCTGGGTCCGAGGTAGCAGGTGGCCTAAGAGCGCGGCGGAGCGGACGGTGAATGGGGAGGAGAAAGGGAGGTCGGCGAGTTTGGCAGGGCCGAGCGTGATGAGGGGCTGCAGGGCCACGTGGGAGGCCGATGGATGGGATCCAATGGCTGTTGGTGGAATGGAGTTATTGTTCGGGGCATGGTGAGTCCATCGCCGCTAGTCTCTGTAGACCTCTCTCTCTGTCTCAACCACTAAAGAGGCGGTTGGGCTGACGAGGAGGTGAAGGCGACGATGTGGGGATGCGACGACGCCGACGTGGCGTGGCGAGGGCGGCATGTGGAGACGCGCCAACCGACGTACCTGTGGGGCGGCGTATGGGGCAATGGGGTGGGGTGACGCGTGTGGGGCAGTAGGGAGAGAAGAAAGTGGGATGGGACCCATAGATGAGAAGGGGATAGGAGGATCTTATTCCTTGGGTTTGAGACTATAATTTGTGAGGACATGAAAAATAAAAGCCCATTTAGGAGTCCCACTAGAGTTGATTTTTTTCTTAAACTTATACTAATAGCTAGAGTAGGGGTCCAAGCACGGGTTTGGTCTGGAGATGCTCTGGCAGTGTACCAATTGATAAAAAAAACAGAACGCACTGACTGCTTACTTTTTTTAATGATTTTTGTTTATTTTACTAACTGACATGGAGGGTAGATCTCGATGACCAGAGAAGCCAACCACGCCTCATGGTATGCGTTAAAATACATTGGCACGCCGATAGTAGCGCTATTTCACGTGCTCTGCACTTCTCGTATTGGTTTTAGTTTAGCCTTCTAGGGACAAAACGGCCCTAGATTACCATAACCCCATCTCTTCACCACAAAGGCCTATAGCACAGCTGTATGCCATTCTCCAATCTCCACACAGCATCACCAATCTAGCTGCTAGCCAAAGTGAGCAAGGTCGGCATGCATGGAGCTCGCGGTGGCCGCCCTCGGCAGCCTCCTCCCCAAGCTCGCCACCCTCCTCACCGACGAATACAAGCTGCAGAAGGGGGTGAGGGGGGAGATTAGGTTCCTCCAAGCCGAAATGGAGAGCATGCAGGTGAAGGACCGAAATAGTGAATGTGAGCCTCAAATTTCTTTCTAAACTTTGGACATTGAGGACAGTGGTCACTCTTTCATGCAGGCTGCTCTCGACAGGGTGTCCAAGCTGCCGCCTCAACAGATCGATGGTCTTCACAACATTTGGGTGAGAGACTTGAAGGAGCTGTCCTATGACATTGAGGACAGTGTTGACTCTTTCATGCTCCGAGTCGATACCCCTGGTTGTGCCAAGCCAAAGAGCTTCAAAAGGTTCTTTGACAGGACCATCGGCCTATTAACAAAAGCCAAGGCTAGGCATCATATCGCCGATGACATTCAAGACATCAAGAAGCGCATCCATGATGTTTCCGAAAGGAGAGACAGGTACAACTCATTAGATGTTGTGGTGCAGCCTCACAAAATCGACATCGATCCACGCTCGTTGGCTATCTATGAAGATGCAGCGAAGCTAGTTGGCATCGATGGACCGACACAGAAGGTTGTCGACTTGCTAACTAAGGGACAAGGTGTGCAAAAAGATAATCTAATGGTTGTCTCGATTGTTGGAGTGGGAGGCCTTGGCAAAACAACCATCGCCAATTCCGTGTATGAAAGGCTCGGTGGACAGTTTCAGTGTCAAGCTTTTGTATCGGTGTCACTGAAGCCAAACTTGAAACAGATTCTCAGCAGCATACTCCGCCAAGTTAGCGAAGATAATTGCACTAATGCTGGAGAAAAGGATCTGGATGAACTCATAAAGAGCATCAGGAAATTCCTCATCGATAACAGGTATTGGCTATTTTATTTTTATTTATTTGTTGGAAGAAATATTATTTAACTGAAATTCAGATTGTCCACAAAGCAACTTTGCACTCCGATTATTACTACAGCACACCCACTCACGTTGTGTATAGAATTAATTTATTGAACTGTTTCAAAACATAAGATTTTGCAATACTTGGAACGTCTTGAGCATACTTGGAAAAGCCTCTTTCTTAATTTTTCTTGTGAAATATCTAAGGACGTCTTGAGCATACTTGGAGCGTGGTGCTTTTCGAATACTCATCATCATTTGTATATAAAATTTGTTCTTATCTGACTTTGTCTGTTTGACAACATCTGTATTTGTATTTGTTTTTTTTAAGAACAACATTTTTATTTGTTTATTGTATACATAAGTAAAAGGGGAAGACAAGGAGAAAAATAAGTAAATTAAAAAGGACGAAAAAAACACATAGAGATTTGGTGAGTTCGATACTTGCAGAAACTAGCAGCGAGGTTTGAAACTGTGAGATGGTGCGCATCCATTTGACATGACAAACTAAGGCCGCATTTCGATGGCCCATGATACGAGTCTGACGACTCTTCTGATAACAGATTGATTAGAATTTAGATCACTTTTTTTAGATAATGGATAGTTAGAATTTAGATCACAAAAGAAGTCGTAATTCGGTGGTCTTGGCTCCTTTCGGACATGTTGGCACCCCAGGTTCGTTACTTGGGACTCGTCTTTATAGGTTTTAAAAGAATTTAGATCATTTAGCTGCCAAAAGCTCGCGTGATGTCTTTCCAGGTGGAGATAGTAGAATATTAAAGCAAAGCCATGATGCGCATTGTAGAATCTTTTGGATGGTTTTCAGTAATTTTATACTGCTTTGTATCAGAGATTCAATTATAATTGTAAGCTTGTGTTACCTCTTACAAATTTGCATTTGTTGCAAAAAAAAACACAGGTACTTCATTGTAATCGATGATGTATGGGATAAAGAAGCATGGAAAATTATCAAATTTGCTCTAATTGACAAGACTGTTGGTAGCAGAGTTATTGTCACAACCCGTAATATTGATGTGGCTAATTTCTGTGCTTTGGATGGTGAAGTGTATGAACTAGATCCCCTCAGTGATGAAGACTCCAGAAGGCTTCTTTCTAAAAGGGTATTTAATGACGAAGATGGAATTTATTCTGAACTAGAAGAGGTAACAAACAAAATTTTGAAGAAGTGTGGTGGTATACCATTGGCTATCATTACTACAGCTAGTTTGTTGGCTAGTAGGCCAAACAAAACAAAGTATGAATGGTACAAAGGTGTACAGTTCAATGGGTTCTGGACTTCATAAGGACAAGAGCCTTGACAGCATGAGAGCGATCTTGTACCTTAGTTATTCTGACCTGCCTTCCTATCTAAAGCCATGCTTACTGTATCTAAGCATGTTCCCCGAGGATTTTGAGATTCGAAATGATGAGTTGGTAAGGCTTTGGATAGCAGAAGGTTTCATCAATGAAAAACAGGGGAGTGATTTGTATGATCTTGGAGAGAGGTATTTCAGCGAGCTTGTCAACGAAGTATGATTCAACCAATATATGAGAAAGGTATTCCAACAGCTTGTCGAAAGTACATGATATGGTACTTGATCTCATTATTTCCCTCTCAGCTCAAGAAAATTTTGTCACCATACCAGAAGGGCCTTGTGGCGACATATCTACAACATGCAAGATTCGACGATTATCGTTACGAGGTAGCAAAGTTGATAGCAAGGAAGAGCAAATGAATTTCCCAGCAGCAGTCAACATATCCCATGTCCGGTCAATCATTGCTTTTGGTGATGCCGTTCAGTGGATGCCACCTATTTCAAAGTTTCCAGCTCTCCGTGTTTTGGCTTTCAAAACTGAGTTCAAAAACAATATCCATCCTAAGGATATAGGAAGTGGTCTGCAGCACTTGAGATACCTTGAACTAGGAGGTGAGTTTGAAACAGAGCTTCTAGAAGGAATTGGGTACCTAAAGCTTCTCAAGACACTGAATCTATCGGCCGGCCAATTCGAAGGAGAACTGCCAGCAAGCATTAATCAGCTAGGACAACTTGAAAATTTGTTAACTGGCGAGGTGAAATTTCCAGAGGGGACTGGGAATCTAATATCCCTTCACGAGCTGTCATCGCTATGTGTAGGCAGATCACCAAATACTTTGGCTGAACTTGGTAACCTTACTAAACTCCGAGTGCTGAAAATACATGGCTTAGATGAAAACCAGAGTTCCGTGAAGACATTTCTACAGGCACTGTCCCGTCTTGTCAACCTTCGCACTTTAATTCTTGATGGTGACAACGAACCAATAGTCTCCCTAGATTGCATGCCAGACCAATGGACAGGCCCTACACGTCTGCAATGCTTCTATGGAAATAGATTAGTATTGTCTCATGTGCCCAAGTGGTTTTCCTCCCTCTCTGAACTCTCCAGCTTGTCCATGTGTGTCAATCGGCTAAGACAAGAGGATCTTGAATTGATTGGAGCTTTGCCCGTGCTACGTTCTCTTCAACTAAAAGTTTCTCCTTATGGCACCACTACCGAAGAACAGTTGGTGGTTGGTGCAAAACACCCCTTCCGCTCTCTAGGAGAGTTTGAATTTCGGCACTACACAAGTTGCCGGTTGGAGTTTGCTCGAGGAGTGATGCCAGACCTTCAAAGGCTTCAGTTATACTTTCCAGCACAGAAGAGGAAAGGTGTTGGTTTCGATATTGGCCTGGAGCACCTTGCTTCACTTAAACACGTCACCGTCAAGGTTAACGGTCTCGGTGCCCGAATCAAGGAGGTGGAGAATGTCGAGTGCAAGGCCAGGGACGCAATCGACATGCATCCAAACCATCCAACGCTTGAGCTGTCAAGATCTTATGAATGGGATAGAGGATGATAAGTCTGAGGAAAGGTAATAGAATCACAGAGAAATTAATACTCACCTATAATAGTTGCTTTCATCTGACGTATCTGCTTTACCTTTTGCAGTTATGAAGACTGAGAAATTAATACGACAGAGGATGAGGAGTCCGAGGAAAGGTAATAGAGAGTTACTGCGAAATTAATCCTTTCCTATAGTTGTCATCTCCTTTTATCTGACATATACTTGCTTTGCCTTTTGCAGTTAAGACTAGTAGTCATCCTTTCACTGCCCTCCCAGTCCACTATTTCCTTTTGCCTGAGCTGAGCATCCACTTCTACTTGCATGATTCGTCACCTGGTTGTTCATTTCGACTTCTCCTACAACCGCTGCCCTCTTTTTTACTCCCAGTCATTCCGTCCATTGCTCATATTCTTCTTCTAGTCTACAGAATTCCTCCTATTTTATTTCTTGAGTGCTCTGTTTTGTGTTCCCTTGTGCCACCCAATTAGTTAATTATTCCTCTGCAAAGAACCATCCACCTTAGTCACACTTCGAAAACTGTTCTCCACTTTGTTTCCCCTGAAGAATGCATAGAAAATGAATCTGCATTATTATCCCCAAAATATCATATGTTGTTTTTCTTTTCAAAATGAATGTCCAAACTCCTTTGCCATCGTTGACAGTTTGAGCCCACCCTTGTTGTTCTAAAGTAAAATATTATTTTTTTAAAAAATATTTGCCATTCTGCTCCAACATATTCAGCGGATTGCTAAATCCAACCGGGCCATCGTATTGGACGCATTTTCTACCCACTTGACATGTCTCGGTAAGTTTGCCTCACATTGGGATTATCTCATAAGTTGGTTGCTACTTTACGATCTTTGCAATATTTGTTGTACGGCTTGTATACATGAATTTTACATTTTTCTCTCAAATCCAAAATTTAATACTTGTAATGCATCCCCTTTTTGAGACAGGCAATCCATCCCTTTTCCATTTATGTTTGTGATTTTCATGACTATTGGGTCATAATATTACTTTAGGCCTGAATTATTAAACCATGTATCACATGTCTTAGTTTAATTAGCACTATATATTACTGTAATTTCTACCTCCTCATGCCGTTGTTGGAATGAAATTTCATAAAAATGTACATGGATCTCATGTCCACATGAAAGTATGCGCTCAATAGAGAAAATACAACCAACATCCTAGTTTTGTGATCATGTTAAGCTCACAGCCAAATTACATTTTCAGTACCTAGTGCTTGGTGTTTTCTTCTGTTTAGCACTGAATTTCTTTTATGTGGGATTGCAAAACATCTATACTGATAATTATCAACAATAAGTTGCTATTTGTCCCACTAGGTAAAATTTTCCCTTATTTGTTTATGCTTGCATAGTAGATGCTAGCATGCATATAAAAGGCACTTTTTGATACAACATGCATGGTCCCATCTAAAATTGTGTATATTTTAGGGATCATTCAAGTTGGATGGCTACATATCTATACCATGGGACCTAGATTAATATGTAACAACCATCTAGGCTTATTTTTCTGAGGGAATCCATGCTGATTAAGATGTTTTGCCCTACCATTGCTATGAATTGGTGGTTTAAATTCCATGAATTGTAGTTTTACATAATTAATTTTTGAAAATAAATTGCCTTAATGTCTTTTTTTTTTTTTTTTTTGACAGCCAGTTATCCCAGCTGGGTTTTCATTAAGTGTAAGAAAGCATAGAGTCAGTCGTTACACGCACAAGCTGTGCTTTCCCATTAGCCTAGGCTGTTGGGAGAATAAGGTGCTAAAAATAGCTAAAAACTTAGGTGACTACTCGCTACTGGTGTTTACAGCTTGGTTTGTTCGCAGCGCCTTGCATCCTGCCAATGCCCATTGCGACGCCATTTCCTTTATGTCTCTCATCACCTCTGAAACCGTCTTCCTTTCACCTCGGAAGACCGTACCGTTTCTTCGATTCCAGATGTTCCAAAGTGTCAGGATTGCTATTATGTGAGCCTTGCCTCCTCTTCTGCCCATGGTCTGCGAGAAGCAGTCGATTAGGTCCTCACTTTTGTCCCAAGTCGCCGGATGAAGTGATGCGCAGCCTGCCCAGGTCGCGACCTGCTCCCAGACTGACATTGAGAAACTGCATTCGAAAAATAGGTGATGCGTCAAATTGCCTTAATGTCATGAACTAGAGAAATAGTGATCATACATACTTCGGCATACTTGAATATCGTTAGTTTATTTGTCAGTGAAAAGACACATATTATTTAATATTTTTTTGTATTCCTTCCTATCATCTTTCCATGTGCATTTATATGTATTTAGACATGTCACGTGGACTCAATTGTCGTTATATCATTTATTTGCAGGAATGGAACAATTTGTTGATCTATCCAGTACCAACTATTCATGGTGATGAGCAATATTTGTAGCACCTTTCATGATTTTGATTATTTTGTGTTGGAATATGGAGAGTTTGTTGTCACTTTTTCTTTGGAAATTTACCTGAACTATTATTATGGAAGTTGTAATGGTGACATTGTTTGTCAACTGTCATTAACTATGAAGATTTCATTGTGGTTTGTCCGTATTGAGAAATTGCTATTAATTTGATGATTGCCCTAGTGCTTTTTATTAAATCATGTTCAAAACTTATCTCTCATGGTTGCGCATGTATATGTATTGGGTATTGAGAACCCATAGAGCGAAATGCTAAAAACTGTAACCATGGGTGCTGAACCTAGCAATATAAAATTAAATATTTAAAATCATCTTATCTTCTTAAATCTAGTACAAGTGAAACCACAAGTGAAACCCTTCCATCCCCGTGAGGATGAGACGAACAACTGAACGAAATCCTATACTCCTACCTAGCATCTAAATTAAGGGGTAATGAGTATAAAAGATTGACCCCCAAATGTAACCACATGATCTCTCGTGAACATCTCATCTAGATAGATCGAAGCAATCACTTCTACCAAGTAGCTCACACAGCTCTAGCTAAAACCCGACCAAATAACACCACAAGGAACAGCTGAATCCATTTTTTATGTGTGCAAGTAAAGCCACTGTAATGTGGTTTCTCCGTCTTTAGCAACTTTTGTGTCTTCAAGCAACATGAATATTGGCCACAGAAACAACTTACGTAAACAGCATTCAAACTTAATATATCAAGATATTTAATATCAAAACATACAATTCCAACTGTGTTAAAGATTGATTGCAGTTTCTCAACAACAAATGCGTTTCACCACACCATTGAAGGTGATTCTGCCATAAACAGAGCAGCTCAAAACAACCAGGGAAAAGAAAGAAAGCCCATCGGCACACTACTTTATGAGTAGTGTAAGTACAGCCCCAGTTCTTGTAGCCAGGTAGAGACAGGTTCAATCTCCTATAATTACCCATGAATCTGAAAGTCACAAGGCTTCAAATTAGATTAGATAGAACTAGAAGCAAGCTCATCATTCTAAAACTAATAATTTATTTTCTAAAAATAAATTCCCACCATGAACAAGGAAAGAAAGCATGAATTATCAGCAGAAAATTCAACAGCTGAAATTAATAGTGTTTTTGCTACAGCATCAAGTATGTGTGTGGACAGGCTTCAGGTCCTGAAGTTCATGGTCTCCAATGGCAAACAAGTGGCAAAAAAGCTATAGATATATAGGAATCACATCAATTCCCTTTATTTTTTTTGCGAAGAAGGAATCACATCAATTCATCTTGGATAGGCTATGTGTTTCAACATAAGCAAAAGATGGCATCATCATGCACTACCACAGATGATGTCAAGGTAATATTGACACAATACCCAAAAAACAACATAAAACAATGTGAAGATAGTTAAACGAATGATAATACCTAGTTACCTACGGTATGGAAAAACATAGCCATCATCTTCTCCTCCTGGCAGCAGCAGCAGCAGGTGCCCGTTGTGCTCCAGGTTGCCCCTGTCCTGCACCTTCCTCTGGTATGTTGGCAGCTGCCGTAACAGCATTCATGACAATAAGACCCAGTGGAATGATGTACATCCACTGCAAAACAAACAAGTCAGACTAAAGGAAAACGTAGAAATACACACACACACAAACGAAGATATTGAATAAAGTACAGAAGATCTTTAGTGCAGTTACTCACATATTTAGCCCAGAAAGATTTCTCAGGCGGTTTCATTACTTCACCAAGACCATTGTCAGCTTCTATTAACTGATCTGCAAATGATGGGGTTCTGCAAGCACAAAAAATTGTAAGAATTTGGAAATTTCTTTGAGACTGTTCCAGTAGGGATAGATTTGTTAGGTCATGCACAACACATGGATCCTGCCAATTTTCGCCATTGTGGAACTCAGTGGATATTCTCACAAAAGATATTACATGACAAGGCGTTTGACGCCCAGACCAAGCCATACATGGGAACAATTATAAGGTGCTCCTACTGTGATTAGTGGTGGAAATTTAGCATTCCAACTATGATCAGCACTGAGGCATGTGGGAGCTAATATAGACTTGTCTTGTCCAGTGTTCTTAAGGCGGTAAACGCAATGCACGGTAACCCACTCCTAACCGCCTAGGTAATGCCATAGTGATTAGACGAGCCAAGATGTGAAAGACGAAAGAGGAAAGAATAAGTTGGGAGGAAGGATGGTGCATGCAGTGGCTATTTTGACATGGCAACAAGGACCGAGGCTCTGTTATTAGGCGAGGCCTTGAAAACATTGGTCTTGTCCAAGCATAAATTAAAGTGGGCCTGCTTGGCTGCAGCCCTTGGACAAGTGGTGGCTAAGAAGGATACTTTTTCGGTATTTAGGATCTATGCTTTGCTGAGAAGGATGGCGACATTGATGAAGATGTTAGACATAAAAAATCGCAGCAGGTTGGCTAAAAGTGGCGTCAAGCTTCGGCATCCTATGTGACAAGAGGGTGCCACGAGAAGCTAAAAGGGAAGTTCTATAGGACAGCGATTCGCCCGGCGATGCTATATGGTGCTGAATGTTGGCCTACAAAAAGGCGACATATCCAGCAGCTAAGCGTGACTGAGATGCTGGCATACTAGAAGGGATAGAGTTCGGAATGAAGATATTCAGGATAGGGTCGGGGTGGCTCCTATCGAGGAGAAATTGATTCAACATCGGTTGAGATGGTTTGGACATGTTCAACGGAGGCCTCCCGAGACGCCGGTGCGTAGTGGAGTTCTAGAGCGGGGAGAATAATATAAAGAGAGGTAGAGGTCGGCCTAGGGGCTTGGGACGAGGCGGTTAAGAGAGACCTTAAGGAGTGGAATATCTCCAAGGATTTAGCTTTGACAGGAGCGCATGGAGGCTAGCTATCAACGTGCCTGAACCATGACTTTGTTTCCTTTTTTCTATTACCCTATCTTTATCTTTTTGTCTTGTGCCTTTTTACGTTCTTTTATACTGTTTCATATGGGTTTCATCTCTAGCCTACCCCAACTAGCTTGGAACTAAAGGCTATGTTGTTGTTGTTGCTGCTTGGTTGCAGCCCACAGCTGCAGCTACAGTGATCTATGAGAGGGAAAGAAGCGACTGCTGCGGCAGCTGCAGTCCACAGCTGAAGCTACAGTTACCTATTTTTTTAGAAGACAGCTACAGTGATCTATGAGAGGGAAAGAAGCGACTGAGGCAGCTGCAGCCACTTTTCCCACTCACAAATCACTGTAGCTGCAGCCGAGCAGGCCCATTGTTTTCAATTGGATGCGCAGATTCTTGTAGTGGTGCTTCATCAGTATCTCTTTTTTAACCATATATTGCCTTGTGCATGCCATTAAATTGGTTGCTGAGATTCCAGTAATGTGCTTCATCATTATCCCTCTTTAAGCAAGTATTGTGCATGCCCTTCAAGAGATTTCTTAATTCAAACTGTTTGTATTATTATAACAAAATACCACCTTTATAATCTATTTATTTAACATTTTGTAATCTCAAGAAAGTAGTAATTTACCTTGGTGCCTGTTCAGCAGTCTTTAGGATAGTGTAAGAGCTGAATGTCCATTTTGATGGCTGAAATAAAAATTTAAACATGCCAATGTCACCATAAACTTGAAAGCTGTTAATCACCAAATCGAATGCACCACAGAAGATCAAAGTGCTAGAGTAGAGGTGTTAGTTGTAATATAGCACAGTTTGGTGAAAGATTGAACAATTCTCAACAGTTTAATTTGAGAAATTAGTTAGCACATTAATAGTGTTTTACATTAAACCAAATAAGCATTTCAACAGGCTGCAGTCAAAATTAAACAATCAACGTCAACTTAAATTAAGCCATTTTGAGCAATCTAATCTGCAGAGCCAAAAAAAGTATGGGATTACAAGCCAATCTATGCATTACTAATTTTAAGATATTTAAATGTCAAAAGGCTAAAAGTTATCAGGTTGCTTCTATCAATCATTAATTACATTGAACACTCATAAATCATAATATAAATCCTGAAAGAAAAACTGACCAATTTCATTGGCCTTGGGTATTGGCATCCACCAACAGAGCCATAATTGACTGCCAAAATATTTACACCATCCTGCAGCAAGGCAATAGCAAAGTATAATGTGAGTCACAAGTCGCAACACCAAGGAAACTTTTATCAGTATTCTACAGCTAATGGAATATGCAATTCTCCAGAATGGATGCAGTACCAAAAAAATAACAATTTTTCCATGCAGCTACTTGAGATGACAAGGATAGAGAAAATGTTTACAAACTTCTTGTAATCGACATACTATGTTATCAAAATGGCTGCATTATGAAAAAAAAAAATTAACATTTTATCCAAGTAACTGGGCTATGAAACTTCATGTAAAACATATATCAATACAGGAGACTTCATGTAACTGAGACTTCATGTAAATGGGCTATGAAACTTCATGTAATCAACATGCTATGTTATATCAGTACAGGTGCCAGAAAAATTAACACAGTGCCATAACATATATCAATACTGGAGATTTGGGTGGTGCTAATGTAAAACAAAATAAAGTTAGCTAAATGCATCAATTGATGTTATTACATACATAAAGTTTCTGGACTACCCCAAAAATTTCCATCATCATAAATAACTCTTTAATAAAGAGGAAGATATATGAATATAAATAATTAAATAGAGACATGGTTACTGAATGGAGAAAGTTACCATGTGGATAACAATGTGTTCATCCAAACTGTCACGTGGAATGCATCTCTAAGAAACATAAGAAAGTCAAGACAGTTAAGGAACTGAAAAAGGATATAATCAGACACTGATGAACTCTGTAGTCAACTTACAGCTTTGATTGAAGAAACAACATTATGTTTCTTTGTATTGTCCAACACATTAGATGGCAGCCTAATTGTACAAAAAGCCATCTTCCTGAAGCAATTTCTTCAGTGACAAACAAATGCATAAGCACCAAATTAGTTGAAAAAATAAATCGTCAAGGAAATCAGGGTAAAACTGTGGTGGACAAGAAGTTACTTTGAACGCCGCTTTATCATCCTCAGTTAAATCATTCCTTGTAAAAGCGAAGCTTAGTGAGGGTCTGATCCATAAGAATAGTACAGTTAGGGAAATAGTTTTCCTTGCTTGCATTTACAACATTCACTGTGAAGTTATCTAACAAATCCATTAACATAAGTCCAATAAGAAATTTAGCTCTCTTAGCTCATATCTACAGTGAGCATTGGTGGTTGATTATTCACCAACGACTCTTATCAAATTGGAACACCAGCAAACATAACCAAAAGTATTAACGATCAAAGATGCACTAAGAGAAGTATCAACCATCATTGATTGATGGTAAATATAAATTGGAATCACAAAACTCACAATGTCATATATGGTGAATAAAGCACACACAAAAAAAGTAATCTACAGCAGGCTTAGTTATTCATGATTCAGCAGACCACACCAATTACTGCTAGGAAACAATATCCAGTAAGTAGGATACATACACCATCTGTCCATCATAAGATCCAATTCTCGATTCAGGCTTCTAACAATCCAAAGCAAATGATTCACTACCTCTCCCCGACCAAACAGCTCGACCAAGCTAACAGGAGGAGAACATCTACGAATAATAATGTTAAGGCCCGCGAAATCACGATCCAGAACTAAGCTAAGAACTAGCTATCTCAGATCCATTGACCAGAGCGTAACCTGGCCAACCATATAGGCGAACCAGCCAAACAACCGAGGTATAGAAACCAAAAGAGAGATCGGAACACACCTGCGTGCCATGGGCGAAGGTCTTGAGGCGGGCCGAGAAGGTTCCTGCTGGAACGAAGCTCTTGCCGTCGCCAAGGTCGTGCTCGAGCGTGAACTGCACCGCGTTGGACTCGCCTGCCCCGGGCACCGTCGCGTCCGTGGATCTGCAGCGGGAGGAGGAGACCGCCGGGGCCGCCGGCGGGAGGGTGGGCGCCGACGCCCTCGAACTCGTCGTCGTCGTTAAGTAGGAGCTCGTCGGACTGGAAGGCGGCGGCTCCAATGGGTCCGCTCAGTGCAAACAGATCGAGTGTTAACCCTTTTGGGCCTTCGGAATCAATGGGTCCTCTGGAATCTGAATGATTTGCCGGATCGGCTACAGTAGTCCAGGCTTGTTCATCATCTTCAGAGCGGCACTAAGGCGCCACTGTCACATGGCCTAGGCCCTGCAATGCACTGCGCCTCTTTCAATAATTCCTTAGTGGAATTCAAGCTGCAATGCCCTGCAATGCACAGACACGAAGTGACAACGGTTGGTCCAAATGCAGCATCTGCTTTCCGTGAAGATGCCTGCTGCAATTGTGAAATGAGAACACATTTGCTCAAATGAGACCAGCTAGATGCAAGCAGTGCTTTCCAGAAATTACTGATGCTGCGAGGAAGACGACGAGGTTGACGGCGAGGTCGCGCGAGGAAGACGACGATGCTGCGAGGAAGACGACGATGCTGGGCTATTGGGCCACCAAAGTGCTGGGCCGGCCCACCACGACCTGGTCGGCGGCGCCTAACATTGGCGCTCCCCAGTATTTCCTTTGCCTGAGCTGAGCCCAATCCAGCCATCATGTCGGATGCAATTTCATCCTACTTGAGAAGTCTCGGTAAGTTCGTCTCACATTGAAATTATTTGTCTTATTCTATGACGAAAACAAATCTTTAAAGTGGAAATCTGTACTAGTGGATGTTGTTGCTCATGGTTTGGCATAATTGAATGTTGCTATTTGTTTACTGGCGAAATAGTCGTATTCTTTCTTATCATATTTTTGTATATATTTATCAGTGTAGACATAGTTAGGTGGGATTAATTCTTAGTATCTCATTTATTTTTCAAGACTAAAACATATAATCGGTGTATTTGATACCAGCTATTCTTGGTGGGCAACATCTATATCACCTTTCAAAATTTTGATTATTTTGTTTGGAACAAGGAGAGTTTGTTATCACTTTATTTTTTGAATAAATAGACATGAACTGTTATTGTGGAAGTTGTAGTGATGACGAGGTTGTTGACAAATTCCACTAACTCCAAATGCTTTCACTACAATTTGTCCTTGTTTAGAAAAACAATCATAATTTGATGATTGGACTCGTACTCTTACCAATTTCATGTTCAAACAATGAACCTCATATTTGTTAATAGAGCATGAATATCTATTGGTGCTAGTGAGAATCCATCATAGATAGAAATGGAGCATAAATGCTACGATGGAAGCATGTATGCTAAGCCTAGTAACACTACAGAAAGTTTGATCACCACTGGGGCTTTCATTGATGGTTGTGTGAGAACCGCTGATGCTTGTATCACTGCCGGTTCATAGGCTGAAGGGTTCCAGAAGAGTGACTTACTGCTTCCAGTTCGACATATGATCCTGTGGTGAACCCAGTGTTGATCTTTGCCGCTGTATAACACGCCGAACCTGCTGTGAAAACATTCAGCACCACTGGTTAACCACCCAATAATGCGTGATGTAAATACAAACCGGTGGTGGTAAAAAGTTTGGCGCTTGATGGAAGGTAGAAGTCCACACCTTCCATTAGAAGCAGTGGAAATCGCTACCTCCGTTGGTTCGGTTTATGATCCGGTGGTGGAAATCACAGCACTTCGAATGACTGCATTGCTCGCCTAGTCGGCGGTGATCAGAAAAAATTTACTCCCAATTTGTTATTACAGTCTGCAAATTGATATCTAAACCTATTAATAAAGCGAAAAAATTTACGCCAAAATTTTTTTTTTTTTTTTCTTTCACCTTTTTCTTTTCCAACTTTTTTTTCTTCCGCCTCTTCTTCCCGTACATAACTGGGAGTCCCGCTCCTATTTTTTTTTTTTTTTTTTTTTTTGTCCATCCCTGCCTCTAGCCTAAGTCGAATTAGGATACGGACTCAAATTGATTTTTCTTTATTCTGCCCTCTGGTACTATGTTAGAAAAGAATCCATCCATCGAAAGGAAGTTTGAGTACGCCGAATCATTCTACCCAAAGGATGTTTGAGGAGATTTCGGAACAATTCATCGAAATAGATGGAAGTTAACGACGTCAAAAATATCAAGAACCAATCAGATTAGCACCACCAATTCATGTATTTGTTGACAGCTTTCACCTGAGTTGGTAGACTCACCGGCGATCTAGCTTGAGTCCGGGATCCTCATCACCGGTGGCCCTCACGGCTCTGGTGCCGTCTCCCTTCCCCCCCCCCGTGATCCTTCACTGGTGATTGCCGACAACCAATCCATGGGATATGCCGGCGTCGTTGTGGCTGCGTCAATCAAGAAGGCTTTGCGAAGGATCACGGCCAAGGATCCCCCTCGCCGTCTCCGATTGTGATGTGGTGAGATCAAGGATCATCGGGGAAGGCGTCTTTCCTTTCACCACGATGAAGCCACCACTTGTGTCAGGCAAGTTTTGGGATTCGATTCGAGACCGAGTGTGAATATCTCGGGAAACTGATTCCCTCGCCAGAAGTTTTGAAGGCAAGGTGCAAGCAAGTTTCTGGCGCCGCCGGTTTACATTCGGTGGCCAAGGTTGGATTGGCCATGGCCGGGCGGGCAAAGCAACACTCCGTTGTGACTGCCTGCGCCCGGTGCATCAAGGCCGGGCAAGCCACCTTGGAAGTCCCTGGAAGGGCCCTCTACCGAAACCACGGATCATGTCGCCGGTGAAGCTCGGAGATCTTTTCCGGCGACAAAAATTCAGCGGGCTCGGGTTTCCGATCCGGTGTCTTCGGGAACTCAAATTTTGAAACAGGGAGGACCGGAGGACTAGATCCCAAGCCGTGGACTCGGTCGAACGACCCTTTCCCTAAGTTGGCCGACCAAGACAGTCGGGGCCCGGACCACATCCGAGGTCTCACGTTCCATCTGGCGAGAACTCTCACCCGACACACACCGGCAAACCTAGGCGCCTAGTCAAGGTGCCGCCGGATCTCTTCTCACCCAAGAGAACCGGCGTATCGCGCCGTCCTCATGGCTGGTGGTCGGGGCCGTCGATTTCGTCGTAGGAGCCAATATGTGGCTGGCGTGGGTGGTGGGGACCAAAGCGTGGCGGCGCCGTGATGGTCTGGTCGCGTACGATCGGGACCCGCTGTTGCCGATCGCGTGGTGGCGGCGGGCTGGAGGTTGGTCGTGGTCGAGGAGATCTGATGGTGGGCGAGGTCGTGGAGGTGCGTGGTGATCGTGGAACGGCAGCGGCTCCGGGCGCGGTGCTCCCGCTGCCCGCGGCGCGGGCAATGTTGTGGATCGTGGCGGGCGCGTGGCGATCCGGGCAAGGCACCTCGGGGTGGCGATGTTGCAACCCCGGATGCCACGACGGGTGCCATGTCCAACGTTCTTTGCCGGGCCGATCGGGGAGCGGCTGCGGATGCTGCCCCTACTGATGAGGCGGGCAGGCAAAAGAGGAAGAAACCTGGGAACTTGGAATGTGTTACTTGCCTGTTGGATCACTACACAAACCAGTGTCCGTTGTTGCGTGGACCAAAACCCACGGTTGCCTACTGTGGTGCAGCTGAAGATGGTATGGGTTTTTTCCAAATTCAAGCCGCCAACTTCAATGACATTATTTCTTCTTCTCAGAAGTCAATTGCAGCACAAGTTACAGTCCAATCTGGGGAAGTTCCTGCTCGTTTGCTGCTGTCCGAACTTGCAAGGATCATTCCATTGCGTTGGCAGTGGGAAGTGCAGGAGGTGAGAGGTCAGTCCTATATTGTTCCTTTCCCGAGCAAGGAGGAGTTAGATCGCATGGTAGCTATTCAAACAGTTACGACAAAGAATAAGGAAGGTACCCTCTTGTTTAAAGAGTATGTGGATGATGTCAAGCCTATTAAAGTGCTGGACAAAGTTTGGGTGACAGTCACAAATGTACCTCGTCCACTCCGTTCTTTCCTTCAGTTGTGGGCTGTTGGCACGATGATTGGTGCAACCCAAAAGGTGGATATGTATCACCTTCGGCAGACTGGGGAGATCCGAATTTTGGTGGCGGTAGTTGATTTGAAAAAAATCCCACCATTTGGAGATGTGTGTGTCAAGGGGGAACTTTTTCGCCTGTATTTCACGCCTGATGAAGAAGAACCTCAGTTTTATCATGATGATGATGATCTTCTGGGAAATGATGATAAAGACCTTGATGGTGATCGGGAGATGGAAGAAGCGGATGATGATGATACTCCTAAACTTCCAGAGAAGGGCAGTTCTTCTTCAGCTACTGGTGGCACTCTACCATCGCTTTCGAGTGGTGGGACCGCCAATGAAAAGGCCACCATGGATAGCGACACTTTTTTTGATGAAGTAAACAATTTTTTGGCCGACAAGAAGATGGGACATTCTCCTTTCACTGAGAACGAGATGGCTACGTATAATGTCCTGTTAGCACCTCCAGTGAAACCTCATTCTTTGTTGATTGATTCTCCTTTCACGGGGTGTCCACCACTGCTCTCCTACATCTTATCGCCGACTGAGGTGCTGCTGTCGGGCACGGGTTCTACTGCCTCGACTGTTGGTGTTGTTGGGGTCGAGGTGGGTGTTGAGAAGTTGCAACCATTGGGTCAATCCATGTTGACCGGGATGGCTGCTGCTGCCCTTGATATGGAGGACGAGCACGGGCAGCCTGCTGCGATGGAGGTTTTTAGTGATGCCGGTGGTTCTTCCGTCACTTACCCTACTGCTGATGACATGATTGGTGTTTCAGAGTTGCAATCTACGCAGCTCGAGCAGGTGGCCTCATATGTTAATGACGATATGCAGCAACCTCCTACCTTAGAGAGTCCTGTTGCCAAGGCACCTAGGGGTGGTGATGATATCCAGTGTGAGACTGTTGTGGATGTCAAAGATCAGCAGCAGGTGCACGTTTTGGGCACAGTAGCTGATGTCAGTTGTGGCGATCAGGAAGCTACGACAGTTGCTGCAGTCCTCAACGTTGTCATGGAGCAGCAGCCGATACACGTTCTCGCTGTGAATGGAGTCTTGGAGCAGCAGCCGGTGTTCTCTACGGCTGTTGTCGTAGGCGAACAGCAGCCGGCGTCGACCACACCTGCAGCTATGGAGGGACTGCCCTCGGCCGCTGCGTTAACGGCGGGAGTTGCCGTCGTCGAGGGACGGCCGCTGGCGCCCCACTCGGCTACTGCGACCCCTGCCGGTCCTGGTGGACAGGTGGTGGGCGAGCTTGGTGGACGTTCGGCGACCGCGCGGGTGGAGGCTGCTGCTGTTGTCGCTCCGGCTAGTTCTGCGGCTGTTGCCGTGGAGTTGGCTGGTACTGGAGCTGACCACGACACTCTCCAGCACACCGTTTCTTCAATGGTGGTGGGAGCGGTGGCTCCTACAACTCAACTTCGCCGGAGCCGGAGGAATGCGTTGAAGGCGGACGAGCACACCCTATACAAGACAGAACGAATGGCGATGAAAAGAACCTTGAATCTTCACGTAACTCTTTTGCTAGCTTTTCATTCTCTGTTATTATTTCAAAACTTGATAGAGTAGGCATCGATCTAAATTCATCTGATGTCGTTGCTATTAAAAATCTAGAGGTTGATAGATTAGTTCTTTCTGCTAATTCAAAGAAATCAAAACCTAGATATACTAATTTTAATAGTGATGATGAAAAGGATGAACGCCTGAATGCAGTTCTCGACCACATTTGTGGGAATTTCAATGAGAACTCTCTAGTAGCGGAGAATGATCATATTATAGATCTATCTCCCATGAGGCGTAGGAAAAAATATAACAAGACCAAGTCTCCTAAAAAGCCAAAGACTCCTTCCAAAATTGTTTTAAAATAAAAGGAGTTTTCTGGAATAGCAGAGGTCTTGCGGACTTGGCTAAACACAGATTTCGGCGGGAATTAGATAGAGAGGAGCGGATAAATTTTATTGCCCTTTCTGAGACCGGCCGTGACTCTTTCCCGGATCATGTTCTCAAGAACCTTTGTGGAGGGCGTGATTTTCTTTGGCATGCTATGGCTCCTCGGGGTAGATCCGGGGTATTTTACTTGGAGTCGACTTGTCAATTTTTGACATTGGAGCCATTGACGAAGGGATTTCTATGTGAAATTCACTTTGCGATATAAAAACAAATGACTTCAAATTTGTCTTTTATTCTATTTATGGACCAGCACAACATCAAAACAAAAGTGCTTTTCTCGCGAGAAATAGCTAATACGTGCTCCAAAGAAAGCCTCCCTTATATTATTGGTGGGGATTTTAATATAATGCGAAGCCCTGACGATAAAAGTAGCGGGGACTTTGACCCTAAATGGCCGAACCTATTTAATGCGGTCATTAAATCTTTGGAGCTCAGAGAAATCACTATATCAGGCCGCCATACTTGGGCGGACCCGGGGATAACCCAACTTTTGAAAAGCTTGATCAAGTCCTAGCTAGTACGGATTGGGAGCATCAATTCCCTCTAACCTTTGTAGAATCGAGAGATCGGAATATCTCGACCACACTCCCCTAGTTATTAGCATCGGTGCTTCTACCCACCGCACCCGTGATTAGACCCTTCAGATTTGAAAGGGGGTGGCTAATTAGGGAAGGGTTTTATGAAATGGTTGCAAATGTTTGGCAATCTGAAACCTCTGGATCCAACCCATTAGAGTGTTGGCAAGCTAAAATCCGCAAACTAAGACAGTATCTTAGAGGGTGGGCTGCAAATACTGCAGGAACCTATAAGAAAGAGAAGAAGACCCTTTTAGAACTCTTACACGAATTGGATAAAAAAGCTGAGACTGATTGTCTATCTGATCAAGACATCAATCTCAAGCAATACTTAAAAGGGCGATTAGTTGCTCTTTTGAGAGAAGAGGAACTAAAATGGTACGAGAGAGCCAAAGTGAAACCCTTATCGAGGGAGATGCAAACACCGTGTTCTTTCACTTAGTGGCCAATGGGAAACACCGAAAACAATATATATTTAGACTTGAAAATGATCAAGATGTTGTTATTGGAGATGACTGTCTCAAAAGCCACATTACAAACTATTATAAAGATCTTTTGGTTCACCAGAGCAAATCGAAATAACTTTCTTTGGAGGATCATATTATAGATATTCCACAAGTTACCCGGGAGGAAAATGATATACTTATTCGACTTCACTTGAATCTAAAGTGAGGGATGCCATTTTCCAAATGGAACACAACAAAGCTCCATGACCTGATGGTTTTCCTGCTGAATTCTATCAGGTTTTTTGGGAGGTGATTAAGGATGACCCCATTGTCCATTTTTTTCGGACTTCCATAATGACAGTCTTGATCTCTTTAGTCTCAATTTTGGAATAATCTCCCTAATCCCTAAAACCCATAACGCTACTACTATTCAGCAATATCAACCAATTTGTGTCCTTAATGTTAGTTTCAAAATTTTCACAAAAGTGGGAACTAATAGACTGAATAAAGTAGCTAAGACAGGTTGTGAGTCCGACACGCAGGCGGCATTCATGCGAGGAAGAAATATCATGGAAGGAGTAGTTATTCTACACCTTAAACTATCCATGAATTACATACTAAGAAAAGGAATGGCATCATTCTCAAAATTGATTTTGAAAAAGGCCCGTGACAAGGTCAAATGGTCCTTCCTACAACAAACTTTACGCATGAAAGGGTTCTCCCCAAATGGTGTAGATGGGTTCATAATATGGTCACGAGGAGGTAGTGTAGGGGTTAAAGTCAATGATGACATAGGCCCCTACTTCCGGACCAAACGTGGTCTTAGACAAGGAGATCTTATGTCACCTATATTGTTCAACATCATTGTTTTATATGCTAGCTCTTCTCATTAATAGAGCAAAAAGCGATGGACAAATAGGAGGGATTATCCCACACCTTATTTATGATGGTTTATCCATTTTACAATATGCCAATGATACCATTATCTTTCTAGACCATGACCCGAGCAAGCAAAAATTTAAAACTCTTGCTCCGCGTGTTTGAACAATTATCAGGTCTAAAGATTAATTTCCACAAAAGTGAAATCTTCTGCTATGGTGCTGCGCCAAAGAGATGGAACATTATTATACAAGACTCTTTGGTTGTAATACAGGGGAATATCCTTTTAGATATTTAGGTATCCCTATGCACCATAGACAACTCCTAAATTCTGATTGGAGAAAGGTGAAAGAACGCTTTGAACAAAAACTTTCTTGTTGGAAAGCAAGATACCTATCCTATGGGGGGAGACTTGTTTTGTTAAACTCTGTCTTGAGTAGTCTCCCTATATTCATGATGTTCTTTTTCGAGATTCCAAAAGGAGTCCTCAAAAATCTTGATAAATTCAAATCAAGATTCTTCTGGCAGGGGTCTATAGAAAAACATAAATATAGACTCGCTAAGTGGGACATCCTATGTCGCCCTAAGGATCAAGGTGGTCTTGAAATTATTGATTTGTATCTTCAAAGCAAATGTTTATTGGCCAAATGGATTGTCAATCTTATAAACTCCGATGGTACATGGCAATCCTTGCTAAGGAATAAATATTTGAATTCCAAGACTCAACACAAGTATCGACCAAACCCAATGACTCTCATTTCCTCGAGAGGCCTTATGCATATTAAAGATGAGGCACTTGATAAAGGTCAAGCTTCCTAATTAAAGATGGAACCGATTACAAAAGATTCTCGGAGGATACTTGGTTAGGTGATAAGCCCCTCAAACTTAAACACACCCGAGCTTGTATAATATATCAAGAGATCGACATGCAATGGTTTCAAAAGTTTTGTCCTCTAACCCTCCTAATATCTCATTTAAGAGATCTTTAGTGGATAATAACCTTTCTGAGTGGCTAATTCTGGTAGCGCAGGTTTCTAATGTGGCTCTGGTGGATGGTAAAGACTATTTTAGATGGCTTTTATCCAGATCTGAGTTTTCTCCGTCCGGTCTATGTATCTTGATGCTATAGATACAAATCCACCCTTCCAACATAAGAGAATTTGGAAATGGAAAATACCTCTAAAAAATTAAAATTTTCCTCCTGTTTGTCCAAAGAGGTGTCGTTTTGACAAAAGACAACCTTGCTAGGAAAAATTGGAAAGGGCGTCGAAATGCGAGTGTTGTAATATGAATGAAACTATCCAACACCTCTTTTTTTGATTGCCCTTTTTGCCAAGATGATTTGGAGGATTATTTTCTATGCTACTAACCTTACCCAACCTGATTCTATTAACCATATGTTTGGTACTTGGCTTCATAATCAACATAAACAGTCTAAGCCACTGATTTGGGTTGGGGTGGCAGCTTTATTTCAGGCCATCTGGAGATATCGTAATGATACGATTTTAAAAAAAAAAAAAATGAAATCTAACTCTATTATGCGGGTTATCTTCGGGGAGCTTATTGGCTACGCTTTTGATGAGCAAGCAAAGGACACCCTAGTTGCATTGAGCAAGCAATTGGAGATGGTTGCTCTGAAATTTCCAATAGAGGGTGGAAACATATTTTCCATTTGCTTTAGTTCTAATGTCTATGTCAAAGACACTTTCAATAAATGCGGTTTTTCATTTTTCCAAACTCGTAATAATTGGTTGTGTACATCTCTCGAATGTAGAGGCCGGATTTTATTATCCATTATCAAAAAAAAAAAAAAAAAAAAAAGTTGTACGAAATCAATTAGATTCCCTAGATATTCTAAATCAGCAAGCAAGACGATGCAAGAGACCAAACCGAGATCGAATCAAAACCACCTCATCGATCCAAATCCAAACATGACTCGAGACTAACTCAACAACCACTTATAAAATTGAATCTATACCTACTAATAAAGCGAAGAAATCTCCTACCTTGGTCCAGCCTTCATGAGTCCCGATTGGACACATTCTTTGAAAAACGATTTCTTTTACACTGCATGCACGAGTCCCGATTGGACAACAAGTTTTTTACACTGCGTATAACTTATTGTACAACCTACATGGATATGGTCATCGGCCTTCATAGTTTGGATGTGGTCTGGTCTTGGCCGACTCCTGTGTAGGCATATTATATCAACGCATGGATAGTATCAAATGAAAATATGATATATTTAAAAATAATAAATATTTTATAGCTTTTGCAATAGGGATGGAAAAATCAATTAAGATTGGAACATATTTCTCTCCCATGTTTTCTAAATTAATGATGTGTTGTCCAACCACAATGTGGAGTCTAATTTTAAACAGATTGGTATACAAGAGTTACAACAATATATATCTCGGTAGTACGAAATTCGATTCCAAGACATATTACAATAGATGACATGACCATTACACAAAACTCAAAATCTTAAGTCGCCCACGTAACTATTCAGCAAAATGTATGTCCCGGTGCAACGCACAGACATATTTTGCTAGTATTTCTAAAGTGTGCACAGTATGTTACAGGGGTTACAGCTCCCATTATGTTGTTTTATCCAGCAGAGGTTGATGATTGTTTACTTGTCTCTTTACATGTAACATCCGCCCAATTTGGATGTGGCCCAAAGAATGGCCCGTGATTGCCGAGTGCACGTGTTTAGTACTACCTTGCTAGTTGAGCAAGGGTGGAGCTAGTTGAGCAAGGGTGGAGCCACCTTATAAGCCTTTGCCTTCCAGCCATAGCACCTTTGGGTTAACCCTTTTATATGAAGCGAGGACGAAAGTGTAAGCGGGGTGCTATGTGTATGCGTGTGCATGCCCCCTTGAAAGGGCTATGCGGTGCGGCTTTGGAGGGAGGGGTGTTACAGGTGGTATCAGAGCCGACCTTCGCGGCACAGCGCAGGCGTGTGCGGGCGATGTGCGGACATGGAGTTCATTGCGCGTGTAGGCTCTGCCGAGTGCGGGCATGGCACATGTGCCGACATCGGGCGCGTTGGTTGCATGTGCCAAGAGGGGAGGTCCCGGTTAAATTGGCGCTCGGCGAGGGGCGCCGAGTCCTTTGAGGGAGGGGTGTATGTAACATCCGCCCAATTTGGATGTGGCCCAAGAATGACCCGTGAGTGCGAGTGCGTGTGTTTAGTACCACCTTTCTAGTTGAACAAGGGTGGAGCCACCTTATAAGCCTTTGCCTTTACAGCCATAGCCCTTCGGGTTAACCCTTTTACATGAAGCGAGGACAAAAGTGTAAACGAGGGTGCTATGTGTACAAGTGCATGCCCCTTCCCTTAAAAGGGCTATGCGGTGCGCCTTTGAAGAGAGGGGTGTTACATTACATCACCATAAAAAGTACGGGGATAGGCATGTCTACATGGCGTATGGTAGGGTGTTTTTTTTGTCGTTTGGATTATGTGTCATCCATGAGTGTGTATTGAATCAAGGTTGTTTGCCCGAACTGAATCCTATGGTCGTCCGTCTGGTTTGAACACTAAGGAACTATCCGTTCTACTATTGATTTGATTGATTTGCTTGCTTAAAGATGCATCAACAGAATGAGTTCACGATTTCCTGCGTAACGGCAACCCGTTTCTTTGTTTCTGCTTTTTGTTGGTTCCTTTGTAGCGAGTAGGGTAGAACATCATAAGAAAACTTGGTTTGGCTCTGCTGATGCTACGAAGCTGATTCAGAGCCCCTGCTACACACCTAGGCCTTGTTTAGTTTCTAAGTTTTTTGAATCTCTCTCCATCACATCAATCTTTGGACATATAAATGGAACAGTAAAAAATGTAGGTTAAAAAAAGTAACTAATTGTACAGTTTGGTTGTACATCACGTGACAAATCTTTCAAGCCTAGTTAATTCATGATTGGACAATATTTACCACAAACAAACGAAATGTGCTATAGTGTCCAAATTCTAACTTTCTGACTTTTGCTCACCAACTAAACAAGGCCCTACATATATGATATATCCAAGGCATATAGAACACGCTACATTATAAATTAAGGCTACATGGGACTATACTGATCAGGGGTGTGTTTTAGCTGTAGAGTATCGATAGTTGACAGGTTCATCTCCCCAGCCAAGTTAAGTATGCAAATTTCGTCGAAGATGTCGGTGTCATGCCTGTCATCCTCGTCAGCAAAATATTAACAAGTGAAAGTGTGGTTAGTTCCGTAAACAAAAATGTCAGCCGGCCTGACCTGCCTCGGTTAAAACAAAACATTTTTTGACAAGAAAACAAAACATTAAAACAAAAGATTAGTTGCCGCTGGTTCACAAACGACACTGCACATCCCACTATGCCAGTTCAACGTTCTTATCCCTTCGATTTATTTGTGTCAAAAAAATGTAAAATAGAGAATCAACAGCTACGTTTGGAGATTACGATGTTCATGGTTTCAAACTGCGTCACTTTCAGTGCACTGTCATCTGTTGTTTGCGGCTGCCAATTTGATCTCTTCGTTTTAACCGTCCTGTGATTGCAAATGAGTGAATGGTCTAGGCAAGTTTAAGGATGAACTAATAGCCCTTTGTAGTTACATGATGCGCGCTGCTCTTTTGATGATATAATAATGCCAACCCGCGTACAGTGGCCTTGGATACTACGACCCATTTGGCCAATCTGGGTGGAAATTTGTTTCTATTTGATTTTTTTAGATAAGGGAATAAAGTTCCAGCCTCTACCATATGGTAAGAGTAACACATTACAAAGGAAGCCATTAGGCACCTACAACGCCCAGGACGGCAAACAAACTCAAAAAGAATCAAAACAGAGTTCAGCTCAACTAGTGAAGCTGAAACAAAAAGAGAGCTCTAAATACCAATGCGGTTTGTGAAATTCTAACCAAACTTCTTAAAAACTAGCATGATCAAAGTCTCCCTTGGGCGGCCACCTTCGACGGAGCGAAGCGTGAGGCCCGTCGATGTACCCTTCTTGGGTTTCCACTTGCAGTACCAATTCATTCTCTTGTAAGTCGCCCGCATCATCGTTGTAACACCGACTCTTAATAATAGTGAGGAGTGTTGGTGGCGGCGCTTGTGGTTTTTTCGTCTCTCTCACATTGGGTGGGTTTTCTACGTTAAATCTTGTGGTTTGATTTGGTTTCTTCATCATTTAATCACGTCACCGTTTATAACAAATCACCACCTACGTATCTAGAAGAAAAGAAAAACGTAACCGCTGTGCCTACCAACCACATTTGTTCAAATGAGACCAACTATGCAGGCAGTGAGCTCAAACGAGCAATCCCATGTGATTTAGTAGAAAACTGACCCTAGTTCATATATGGAGCCGCTTCATCTTAGATGAGGCGGTGCATCCCGAGTCCATCGTTCTTCAAAATTGGTGGAATGACTTTATACCTCGTATTTGTACTTTTTTTTTAGATAATGGATAGTTTATATCGGGCTTCTTACGTCAGTGATAGAATCGGGCTAATTATTACAATATAATCTGTCCGAGGGCACACAATAATGCTTTAGAAACTCTAGCTTACTACCGAGTATAAGGAAAAGCAAAACGAAGATAAAGTTGACTAAACATGACCAACATGTCTAGATGACCCCCAACTACTTTGGAGCTAAAAAACTGCAAAGCTGTCGTCTCTAGGTGTTGTCCAACTAGGGTCGGGTGATCTCGTAGATCATCATGCCGCAGCCATTTTGTCCATTGTCGGAGCCACTACGTTCCCTGAAAGAACCTGCCAAAAGGATTTTGGTGCGTATCTATCAAAACTACCCCGTTTCTAATTAACCAAACTGCCCAACATAGCGCGGAGGTCACATTAATAACAATGAATTATATTTTTATGTTCAATATTTTCGACCTCGTATTAGTACTAATTATTAGCTTGTGAGAAACGAGGTGACGATGCATCAACATATTCCATTCAACTAATAAAACGAAAAAAGAAGAATAAGTAGACGATGGACCATCTCATTCCTTAAACAAAACATAGTGCTCTGCTAAATGCATAGTACTCCCTACTGTTCCCAAATTATAAAAGCGCTTTGTTTTTTTTTGCTCATCCATTTTACTATGTATCTAAACATATTATTATATCAAGATGCATAACAAAACAAATATATAAAAAAAAAAGACAAAGCGACTTATAATTGGAAACCAAGGGAGTAATATGAAAAAAAAACGACCAACTCAATTGCTGGAGAATCACACCGTTGTTCACTGGCACTTGTTTTCTGGGTCCATGAGCTTTGGGCAGCCAATGGGCTAAATTATTTTACACAGATAGCGGTACTAGTTCACGTGCTCCGTGCTTCTCTTATTTGTTTTACTAGTATTACTTACATTCTAAATTAGAAGACGTTTTGGCTTTTCTAAATACTTTAGTTTAATTATGAATCTAGACAATGTATAATTATTTGCATAGCAAAAGAAATGTATCTAGAAAAGTCAAAAACGTCTTATAATTTAGAATGGTGGAAAGTACTAAACAGCGACAACCACGGCTATGTTGAACTTAGTAGAACCGCATCTCTTCGCTCCATAAATCAAAGCCCAGTGGTATGGCGTATTCCATTCTTCATCAGCATCACCGAACTAGCTACTAGCCCAAGAGAGCAAGGGCATGCATGGAGCTCGCCATGGCTGCCCTGGGCAGCCTCCTCCCCAAGCTTGGCAAATTGCTCACCGACGAATACAAGCTGCAGAAGGGGGTGAGGGGGAGATCAGGTTCCTCCAAGCCGAAATGGAGAGCATGCAGGCTGCCCTCAACCGGGTGTCCAAGCTGCCGCCTCAACAGATTGATGATCTTCGCAGAATCTGGGTGAGGGACTTGAAGGAGCTGTCCTATGACATTGAGGACAGTGTTGATTCTTTCATGCTCCGAGTCGATTCTTCTGGGTGCGCCAAGCCGCATAGTTTCTTCAGAAAGTTTTTTGACAGGACCATCGGCTTGTTGACAAAAGCCAAGGATCGGCGTCATATCGCCGATGACATCGAAGACATCAAGAGACGCATCCATGAGGTCGCTGATAGGCGAGGAAGGTACATGTTTGAACATATTGTAGTGCAGCCAGAGAATACAGAAATGGATCCTCGGTTGCCTGCTCTGTACGAAGATGTGAAGAACCTGGTTGGTATTGAAGGCCCTGCAGAGAAGCTCACAGCTTTGCTAAAGCGTGGGGAGGCTGCACAAAAACAGCAGCTAATGGTTGTCTCAATTGTCGGAGTTGGAGGCCTTGGGAAAACAACTCTGGCCAATACAGTATATCAAAGACTCCGAGGAGAATTTCAGTCACAAGCTTTTGTCTCAGTCTCCCATAAGCCAGACATAAAGAAGATTTTCAGCAGCATACTACGGCAGGTTAGCGGAAATAATTACCCGAATGCTGAAGCATGGAACCATACTGAACTTATAGATACAATCAGACAAATACTTGAGAAAAAGAGGTACGTACTGATGATTATCCAATTTTAATTGTTAAATAGTCACAAATCCGTGCACTTAGTTTTTTCTTTGCCGTGTACTTGAATAGGAGTCCCTAAATCATATATAATCGCCATCCATTTGCATGCTTGTATAGTTTCTATATTCCCATGGTGTCTAGTCACAAATTCATGAACTTGAGCAGATCTTGAAATAAAAAACAACACTGTAATTAACAAATTCCAATAACACACAATTAATTGTTCTTTTCTCTTTTTTTTTAAAAATGCAGGTACATTATTGTAATTGATGATATATGGGGAGAGTCTGCATGGACACAGATCAAGTGTGCTCTAACTGAAAACAGTCTTGGTAGCAGAGTCATTGTAACAACCCGGAATGTTGATGTGGCAAAATTTTCTTGCTCGTCCATTGATGGTACAATGTGTGAACTAGATCCCTCTCTTATGAGAACTCAAAAAACTGCTATGTAAAAGGGTATTCAATGAAAATGAGGAAATGTATTCGAATTAGAGGAGGTATCACGGAAAATTTTGGAGAAATGTGGCGGCATACCATTGGCTATCATTACTACAGCTAGTTTATTGGCTAGTAGACCAAACAAAACAAAGTACGAATGGTATGGCGTATACGAGTTCAATGGGTTCTGGACTTCATAAGGACAAGAGCCTAGATAATATGAGGGGATCTTGCATCTCGGTTATTCGATCTGCCTTCCCATCTAAAGCTATGCTTGATGTATCTAAGCATGTTCCCCGAGGATTATGAGATTCCAAGTGATGAGTTAGTACGGCTTTGGATAGCAGAAGGTTTCGTCGATGAAAAACAGGGGAGCAATTTGTATGATCTTGGAGAGAGGTACTTCAACGAGCTCGTCAACAGAAGCATGATTCAACCAATATATAATGAGGATGGTAATCCAAGAGCTTGTCGAGTACATGATATGATACTTGATCTCATTATTTCCCTCTCAGCTCAAGAAAATTTTGTCACCATACTAGAAGGGCCTTGTTGCCACATATCTACAGCATGCAAGATTCGGCGATTATCAGTACGAGGCACCAGAGTTGATAGAAAGGAAGAACAAGTGATTTTCCCAGCATCAGTGAACATATCCCATGTCCGGTCAATCATTGCTTTTGGCGATCGCGTTCAGTGGATGCCACCTATTTCAAAATTTCCAGTTCTCCGTGTTTTGGCTTTCAAAACCAAGTCTAGAAACAATATCCATCCTAAGGATCTAGGAAGTCTGCAGCACTTGACATACCTTGGACTAGGAGGTAAGCTCGAAACTGAGCTTCTAGAAGGAATTGGGAACCTTAAGCTTCTCAAGACACTGGATCTTTGGGGGCGATTCAAAGGAGAACTACCAGCAAGCATTACTCAGCTACGACAACTGGAAAATCTGTTAACTCGTAACAAGGTAAAATTTCCAAATGGGACAGGGAATCTAATATCCCTACACGAGTTGTCATGGCAATTTGTGAACGAATCAGAAAATACTATGGCTGAACTTGGTAACCTTAATAAACTCCGAGTGCTGAAAATATATGGCTTACAAGAAAACCAGAGTTACATGAAGACATTTGTACAGGCACTATCCAATCTAGTCAACCTTCGCACACTAGTTATTTATGGAGATGGAACATGTTCTCTAGATTGCATGCCAGACCAATGGACAGGCCCTGCACATCTCCAGTACTTTGATGGAACGTATCTAACCTTGTCTCAGGTGCCCCGTGGTTTTCCTCCCTCTCTGAACTCTCCAACTTGTCCATGTGCGTCAGTCTGTTAAGACAGGAGGATCTCAAACTGCTTGGAGGTTTGCCCATTCTACGTTTTCTTCACCTACAAGTAAATGGCACCACCACCGAAGAGCAGTTGGTAGTTGGTTTTGATCATCCCTTCCGGTCTCTACTAGAGTTTAAGTTTACGCACTACCTAGAGTTTGCTCGAGGAGTGATGCCAAAGCTTCGGAGGCTTGAACTATACTTTCAAGTAGCGGAGAGGAAAAGTGGTGGTTTTGATATTGGCCTGGAGCACCTTGCTTCACTTAAACACGTCACCGTCACGGTTGACTGTGACTGCACCCGGTTCAAGGAGGTGGAGGATGTCGAGGCCAAGGTCAGGGATGCAATCAATATCCTTCCGAACCATCCAACCCTTGAGCTGTCAAGATCTTACGCATCTGCTTTGCCCTTTTACAGTTAAGACTGGGAGTCATCCTTCCACTGCCCTCCCCAGTCCCTTGTTTCTTTTGCCTGAGTTGAGTATCCACTTCTGCTTGCATGATTCGTCAACTGGTTGTTCTTGTTCATTTCAACTTCTCCACAACAGCTATCATCTTTTTTACTCCCCTCTGTCTGGCTACCAATTTCCACCTATACTGACATCACGAGGATAGGACCGCTCGCGTCGCTCCTGCAGGCGACACGGGCGGAACCCTAGCGCCGCCGCCGCCCGGGCCACTTCCTCGCCGCTCCTCCTCGCCGCCACCGAGCGCCTTTGCGGGAAGCCGCGCGGAAGCAAAGGAAGGTGGCGGCGGGGTGTTCCCTAGCTCGCTCCATCCCATCCTCCCCACTTCCCTGCCACCCGACGCGGGGGATTTGCGCCTTCGACCGCCGGCGTTGCTCACCGCGGCGGTGACGGCGGCCCACGGTGGCGCCCAATCGGCACATCCCGATGCACCCCCTCCTCCCTCCCCTCCATCTTCCATCCGAGCTCCCCCCCCCCTGTTCCATGGTGGTCCATGGCCGGAGTGGCCGGGCGGCCCCGATCTGCGCTCTCCATGGCCGGATCCGCCGCCGCCGGGGTGGATCCATGCACGAAGGTGCCGATGGGCTCGGGCTGGCCGCGAGCCGCGATGGCCAGTCCATCCTGCAGCGGCCGTTCTGTCGATGTCGATGACTTCGCCAACGCCGCTCTTCGGCTCCGCTTTGGTGGGCGCGGTGCTTGCTGCTCTCTTGGTGTCCGGTACTATGTCGTTCATTGTCACCGCGGTGCTTCTTCCATTCGGTGGTGCGCGCCAGGTGTTCGACGAATGCCCAACCTCCATTGATGATGCGTGTCGGTCGCGCGCCTCCCGCTGTCGCGAGCGAAGTGTTCGCTCGGCTCACACGGCGACGTGGCGGCGATCCGATCTTTACCCGGTCTTGCGCCTCCGTCGTCGCGGGCGAAGTCCGATCGGCTCGGCTGCGTGTGGCGGCGGCCGGCCTGTCGGTCTGCGCCTCCGTGGTCGCGGGCGAAGTCCGCGACTCGCGACGTGTGGCGGCGCCGGCGCCAGCGGTCGCGCGCCTCCCATTGTCGCGGGGCGAGACCGCGTGCGGCTCCGCGGTGTGTGGCGGCGGCCGACAAGTGGTGGCGAAAAACGACGTCCTCATCCAGACGGCGGCTCGATGTGGCCTCCCTCCACGGGTTACCGGGCGAAAGCTTAGCCCGGATTTCTCCGGGCCGGTGACGGTAATCTCCTTCTCGAAGGCATCATTGAAGAACCTATTGTGTCGCTCCCGCCGACCACTCCGCTCAACTCCTTAGCACAAAGACTCGGGCGAAAGCCCCGCCAAGCACTGGTGTTTGCTTGGCCGACGATGGTGGCGCCTTCACGTCATCCTCCTCCTCCCGAGGCATCGTTGTAGAGTTTAGGTGTGTTATGGTGTTATATTTTTCTTTCTGTCCTGTGTGTGTTTTGTATGGTTTTAGTCCGGTTTTCCAGATTAACCGGACGACAGGTTTCCTCCCGTTCCCTAAAAACGAGACTTTTTTTTTTTTTTTTTTTTTGAAACAAGTAGGTGGGGAAGCTCTCCCCCGAATTAGCTTTCAAAAAAAAAAAAAATCTTTTTACTCCCGGTCATTCCATCCATGGTTCATGTTCTTCTTCTAGTCTACACATTTCTTCAGTTCTCCTATTTTATTTCCTAAGTGCCATGTTTTGTGTTCCCTTGTGCCACCCAATTAATTAACTATTCCTCATCAAAGAATCCTCCACCTTTTTCGCACTTGGAAAAATGTTCATATGAATCTGCATTATTATCCCCAAATAATCATCTGTTGTTGTTTTCGGAAAATGAATGCCCAAACTCCTTTGCCATCGTGGACAGTTTAAGCCCTCCCCTGTTGTCCTTGAATAATATATTATTTTAAAAAATATTTGTCGTTCTGATCCAACATATTCAGCGGATTGCTAAACCCAACCGGGCCATCATGTTGGACGCATACCCACTTGACATGTCTCGGTAAGTTTGCCTTTCACATTAAAATTATTTCATAAGTTGGTTGCTACCTTTATCATCTTTCTAACATTTCTTGTCAGGCTCCTATATTGGATGCAATAGACAGTAGATACATGAATTTTACAGATTTGCTTTGCTCAAATTCATTTAATACTTGTAATGCATCCCCTTTTTGAGATAGGCAATCCACCCCTTTTCCATTTATGTTTGCGATTTTTCACGACTATTGGGTTATAATATTACTTTTAGGCTTGAGTTATTAAACCATGTATCACATACCTTAGTTTAATTAGCACTATATTAATGTATTTTCTACCTCCTCATGTCGTTGTTGGAACAAAATTTCGTAAAAACGTACATAGATCTTATTGTTAGATGTATATGGTGTATAGGAATTTTCCTCTTTGTGTAAGGGCTTAGATGCATATATGCCCAACTCATGTACATGTTTGGGCAGCTGTCCCCTGAAATAGATTGAGCTTCATTCCTTCTAACATGGTATCACAGAGCTAGGGTTTGATCTCCACCCACCTCAGCCGCTGCCGTCAGCTCACCGGCGTCGTGGGACCTAGGCCTCCGTCACGCGGCCCCCGCCATCCATCCGCGACCCCGTGGCGTGTCCTCCCCCGCGGCCCTCGCGTGGTGCCCGCCCGCGGCATCCACTTCGTCCGTGTCGGTGCGGCGCGGCTCTCTCCCCGCGGCTCGCCACTGCCCGCGTCCTCCTGCGCGCCCCGCTCCGCGCGGCCTCCCCCCGACCTACTGCCGCACACTCTCCCCTGTTGCTCCTCCGCAGCTTTGTTTTGATGCTGCCACTCGTGGCTCTACTCTGCTGCTGTGGCCTCGCTCTCTTCAGCCTCGCGCATGCTCCTCTCTTCATCCTTGTGCATGCTCTGCTCTGTGCCACTTTGCTGCTTCCTCTTTCTAGATTAGGTTGAGGCAAAAAAAAAAAGGAAGATGACTTCTGCTTCTAGAATTCTTGGTTCGTATCCCAAGCTGCCTTCTTCAGTTGCCTCTGGCTCTAGGCAGTGCAATTCTAGTAGACCTCGCTGTGAATATTGCAAGAAAGATGGGCATATTGAGCCCTGCTGTTTCAAAAAGAAGAAAGAAGATATGCAGGAGATACTCATGTTGCTTGTTCTGCCAGCCTCGGTTTTCTTGGCTGCTGCCTCTCAGTCTTCCATTGAGGGACCACCGTGGATTTTAGATTCTGGTGCTTCTTTCCATATGACACCTGATTGCACTTGTCTTTCTTCTGTCCACTCTCCTTGTATTCCGCTCACTATTCAAACTGCTGATGGTTCATCTCCTTCGGTTGCAAGTCGTGGTACTCTTTCATCCTCTTCTTTTCAGTTTCCAAATGTCTCCTATGTTCCTAAATTAAACATGTATCTTATTTCTACTGGCCAACTCACTGATCATGGTTGTCGTGTTATCCTTGATCTTGACTCTTGTCGTGTTCAAGATCTCAACACGGGCCTTCTGGTTGGTAGTGGCTCTCGCCATTGTGATTCCAAGGGTCTTTGGGAGCTCGATTGGCTTCGCCTTCCTTTCATTGCTTACGCCAGTCTTGCCGGATCTGCCGCTTCGGCATTGCCTTTATCCTCTTTTAAGGCATGGCATCATCGATTGGGACATTTATGTGGTTCCGACAATCCTCTCTTGTTCGTCATGGTCTTTTGGGAAATGTCTCTGGCGATGTTTCTTTAGATCAGTGTCAAGGATGCAAGCTTGGCAAACAAATCCAACTTCCATATCCCTCTAATGGGTCTATATCTCAGCGCCCTTTTGACCTTGTTCATTCTGATGTATGGGGTCCTGCACCTTTTGTGTCAAAATGAGGTCATCAAGATTATGTCATATTTATTGATGATTTTTCTCGGTTCACATGGGTGTACTTTATGAAGCATCGAAATGAGGTCTTATCCATTTATCGGAATTTTGCATGCATGATTCGTATTCGCTTTGATTCTCACATTCGTGTGCTTCATGTTGATTCATTGGGGAGTATCTTTCTTGCCCTGGTGCTCATGCTCGAGAATGGTGTTGCTTGGCGTAAGCATCATCATCTTCTTTGAAACTTTCGTTCTCTCATGATTGCATCCTCTGTTCCACCTCAGTTTTGGGCTGAAGCTATTTCTACCACCACACTTTTAATCAATCTTCAGCCTTCTTCAGCACTTCATGGTGGCATCCCGTATGAGCGCCTCTTCAGACATCCACCTGATTACTCTAGCCTTTGTCTTTTTTGATGTGTTTGCTATGTTCTTCTTGCTCCTCGTGAACGCACTAAGCTAACCTCACAGTCTGTAAAATATGTTTTCCTTGGCTATACTGCTGAACACAAGGGCTATCGATGTTGGGATCCTATTGCTCATCGCATGCGAATTTCTCGGGATGTTACTTTTGATGAGTCATGTTCCTTCTATTCTCTGACTTCCTCTGATGCTTCTTCTACCAATGCTGAGTCGCTTTCTTTCTTAAGATTTCCTGATACACCTATCTCCACTCTGTTCCTTCCTCCGCTTTCCTTGATACCTACACCATCTTCTCCTCCACCATGTACTCCGCTGCCCTCTATGCCTTCACCATCTCCACTTTCTCCACCATCTCCTCTGCTACCCTCTGCACCGCCCTCACTGACTCCACCACCATCTCCTCCGCTGCCCTCTCAAAGACCGCCTTCTCAAGCTCCATCATCTCGTTATGATTCTCGACCCCCTATTATTCACACCTACAGTCGTCGTCCTCGGGATTCCTCATCTCCTGTTGAGGTGTCCCTTGATGTCTCTCATCCTATTGAGACATCTTCAGTAGAGCCTTCTTCCTCTTAGCCATCTTCTACCTATAATCTTCGTGATCGTGCCTCTTTAAAACCAGTTGAGCGGTATGGTCTTGCCGCCTTTGCTCTTTTCTCGAGCCTACTACTTATCGTGATGCCATTTGTCATCCTGAATGGCAACATGCCATGGCTGAGGAAATTGCTGCTCTTGAGCGCAAGGGCACTTGGAACCTTGTTCCTCTTCCTCCACATGCTCGTCCCATCACGTGCAAGTGGGTTTACAAGGTTAAGACTCGCTCTGATGGTTCTCTTGAGCGCTATAAGGCCCGTCTTGTTGCTCGTGGTTTTCAGCAGGAGTATGGTCGTGATTATGATGAGACCTTTGCTCCTGTCGCTCACATGACCACTGTACGCACTCTTCTTGCTATGGCCTCTATTCGCTTTTGGTCCATCTCTCAACTTAATGTCAAAAATGCCTTTCTTATGTGAATAAGATCAAAAGGTCTAGAAGAACGAGAAGCACTAGAAGAGTAAGGAAGTTGTATTTGTTTGCCAAGCCTACAACCCTTACAATGAAAGCTGGACTCAATAGAGGTATGACCTAAACAACCCTTATTAATCATGGAGAACAAGCGAGACCCACAAAGATGACCGAGACGATGATGCCACTTGGCAAATGAAGAGGCTGAAGATAGCGCAGCGGATGAAACATGAGCTGTAGATGGAGCGGAAGAAGGAAGACCTAGGGCGTCTAGAATGTAGAGGCTAGTGGCACCTTTACGGCGATGGCCAGTCCCAATCACTTTACACGGCTGACGACGGTCTTTGAACAAAACAAGATGAGTCATCAAAACCAACAAAGCAATTCTGATCGGTAATTTGACCAACCGACATGAGATTCATAGACAACCGAGGTACAAATGAAACATTGGATACGTAAAAAAATGATTATTGCAAAGTAAACCTTGTTGAGTGATAGGACAAGATGTACCATCACCGTGCGAATAGAGGCGCCATTAGGGACCGGCTTGCGGGCAACCAAGCGGGGACCGATCGGAAGTCACATGAAAGGAAGCGCTGAATCAAGCACCCAATCCACAGGAGCACTAATAGTCGAGGTGGCAAAGAATCGAACTGAACCTCTAGTAGTGGAACCCGGGTACCACGCCCCCGACCACGACCACTATGAGCACCACGCCGTGTGCAATACTCGACCAACTTCTCTCGGATCTTTGAGAGAAACAATTTTCTCGAGAGATGATTAGTCTTGCCACAATGCTTACAAGGCTCTCTAGAGATACTATTGGGTGCAAAAGTCCTCCGAGAAGCTGCCAACACACTATGAGACACCTACCGAGGGACATGGATTTGAGACGAGTTTCTTACGCAAGTAATTCGACAAAGCATTTGCCATAGTAAGATCGTAAGAATCTGTGCAAGAATCGTGTATAGATGGAATCATACTCGGCTCGGACTCCCATAACAAATTTATAAGTGAAAAACTTTTCAATAAATTTATGTGTCCGAACAAGGAGCAAATGAACATTCAGGTACCATGGAAGTCAATGATCCCATCGGTCGATCGAAAGCAAAATAGTACTCATCAATGGACATATCATGCGTGGTTGTACATTGCTCCTCCTCTATGTTGATGATATGTTGATTACGGGGGATGATGAGGATCACATTTCCCATGTGAAGCAACAACTCAGTGCTGAATTTTAGATGTCTGATTTGGGTCCTCTCAGCTATTTCTTAGGCATTGAGGTCAAACAATCTACTAAGGGATATCATCTTTCTCGGTCTAAGTACATACAAGATCTTATTACTCGTTCGGGCATCACCGATAGTCGAACTGGCTGCCACACCCATGGATCTTCACTTGCGGCTTAGTCCCAATCGATGGGGTACCTCTTAAGGATCCCTCTCGATATAGACATATTGTGGGCAGCCTTGTTTATCTCAATCGTCACCAGGCCCGATATTTCTCATGCGGTCCATATTCTAAGTCAGTTTGTTTGTGCCCCAACTTCTGTTCATTTTGGACATTTACTTCATGTGATACGCTACTTACGGGGACATCATCTCAAAGTTTACTCTATGCGCATGATAGTCCGCCCGACTTCATGCTTAGTCGGACTCCACTTGGGCGAGTGACCCGACGGATCGTCGGTCCCATAATGAGTCTTGTATTCTTCTTGGCTCTTCTCCTATTGCCCGGAAGTCCAAGAAACAAGTTGTTATATCTCGTTCTAGTGCGAAGCCGAAGCTTAGAGCACTTGCAACTACTACCGCAGAAATTGTATGGCTTCGGTGGTTGTTGGTTGATTTTGGGATTTCTTGTGATGCCGCCACACCTCTTCTCGTGTGATAGCACCGAGCCATCCAAATTGCTAATGATCCCGTGAAGCATGAACTTACAAAACATATCGGTGTGGATGCTTTCTTTACTCGATCTCATTGTCATTAGAAGACTATTTCTCTCCAAGTATGTGCCTTCGAGTTACAATTGGGTGACCTTTTCACTAAAGCACGCACTCGAGAGCGGCATCGGCTTCACTTGATCAAACTCAATGCAAAGAAATCCTCCATTTCCACCTTGAGTTTGAAGGGGGTGTTAAGTGTATGACCTGATCCCGATCTATAGACTTATCTATAGGTCCTATCTATATATAGCCATGAGGCTCCCTATATATGTACAACTCCTCTTCCGAGTGCTCATACATAATTATTCCCAAGGTTAGTAACATCTTGATGGTGAACTCCGTGTGGAGGTCTACATGCGACCACCTCCCCGGCTATTATGTTCCCGATGGCATGGTTTGTCGCCTTAAGCTCTCTTTATGGACCAAAACAAGCTCCTCGTGCTTGGTTTCGTGTGTTTTTCCTCCGTGATCACCTTCTGGCTGGATTTTCTCCAAGCGATCATGACCCTTCTTTGTTTATTCACACATCATCTCGGGTCGTGCGGCTCCTTCTTCTTTATGTGGATGACATGATTATCACTACCGATGATCCCGAGTATATTGCCTTTGTCAAGGCACGTCTCGTCGAAATGGAGTTCCTTATGTCCGATCTTGGTCCTCTTCATTATTTTCTTAGGATTGAGGTCTCTTCCACCTCGATGGCATTTACTTATCTCAAGAAACATACATTCAAGATCTTCTTGCTCGCTCTTGCCTCACTAATCACCGCCTTTGTTGAGACTCCCATCGAGCTTAATCTTCACCTCCGTGTACTCGATGGCAAACCCGTTCTTTGATCCCACTCGGTATCGTCATATTGTTGGGAGCCTTGTCTATTTGGTTGTGACCCGTCCCGACATCTCATATGCTATACACATTCTTAGTCGGTTTGTTTCTACTCCCACCCATGTCCATTACAACCATCTTCTTCATGTCTTGCGTTATCTTTGTGGGACCATTACTCGTCATCTGTTCTTCCCATGTTCTAGCTCTTTTCGGCTCCAAGCTTACTCGATGGTACTTGGGCTAGTGACTCTAAGCGTCGCTCTCTTTCTACCTATTGTAGTTTTCTCGGTGGCTCTCTCATTGCTTGGAAGACAAAGAAGGACTACGATATCTCGCTCGAGTGCAGAGGCGAGTTGCGAGCTATGGCTCTTGCAACAGCCAGAGGTTACTTGGCTTCAAAGTGGTTACTTGAGGATTTCGGTGTTTCGGTTTCTATGCCTACTCCTCTTCTATCGATAGTATCATTGCTATCAACAAAGCTCGTGATCCCGTGAAGCATGGACTCACCAAGCGTATTGGAGTTGATGCATATTATACTCGGCTCAAAAAGCGGGATGATGTCATTGCTCTTCGCTATGTGCCCTCCGAGCTCCCGTGGTTGATTTCTTCACCAAGGCGTAGACGCGAGCTCAAAGATCGGTTCTTTCTCTCCAAACTCAATGTTTGTGATCCACCCCGAGTTTGAGGGGGGTGTTAGATGTATATGATGTATAGGAATTTTCCTCTTTGTGTAAGGGCTTAGATGCATATATGCCCAACTCATGTACATGTTTGGGCAGTTGTCCCCGGAATAGATTGAGCTTCATTCCTTCTAACACTTGTGTCCACATCAAAGTATGTGCTCGCAGAGAAAATACAACCAACATCCTAGTTCTCAGAATCATGTTAAGCTCATAGTCAAATTACATTTTCAAGAATGCTTAATGTTTTCTTCTATAACAGCCATCCATGCTTTTTTTTTTTTTTTTTGAGGGAATCCATATTGATTAATATACATGTTTTGGCCTACCATTGCTATGAATTGGTGGTTTAAATTCCATGAATTGTGGTTTTACACAATTACGAATGTATTTTTAAAAACAAATTTCCTTAATGTCGAGAACTTGAGAAATAGTGATCGTACTCATACTTTGACATATTTGAATATCGTTAGTTTATTTGTCGGTGAAAAGACACATATTGTTTATTGTATTCTTTCGTATCATCTTTCCATGTGTATTTATCTATTTAGACATGTCACCGACTCAATTATCGTTATGTCATTTATTTGCGGAATGGAACAATTTGTTGATCTATCCAATACCAACTATTCATGGTGGTGGGCAATATTTGTATTACCTTTCATGATTTTGATTATTTTGTGTTGGAATATAGAGAGTTTGTTATCACTTTTTTTTGAATATTGACCTGAACTCTCCAAAAAAGCGCGGGTAATAGTCTCCATCTTCTCTTGAAGCTTCGCTTCAATTCATCGCTAAGTTCATCTATGGCTTGAGGGTGATTGATATTACTGGGATGCACCTCAGCCCTAGTGTCATCAGTGGGTTTAGTCTTGTTTGCCATATCGTTGTTATCATATTGAAATCAAAGTCGCCGCCTTGTAGTTCTCAGCGGAGTGCCAAAAAGTGTATTGACACACAAATGGGTTCGCACCAACACACCCAGCGGGCCTTGGATGCCCTAGAGGTTGGAAACAACCTACACACACAAGAAGAAACACAGTGTGATCAATCAAACCAATCTAGTGATCGATGAGACCGATGTAGAGTTCGTTCTCGTCCGAGAAAGCTCCGTAACACCCTCTAGGACATTTTTAGTGTCAACAGAAAGCATGAATTAGTAGAAAATTCAACGGCTGAAATTAATAAGTGTTTTTTTGTTTTGCTACAGCATCAAGTATGTGGTGGACAGGATTCAGGTCCTAAAGTTCATGGTCTCCAATGGCAAACTATTGTCAAAAAAGGCTATAGATGTATAGGAATCACATCAATTCCTTTTTTTTTCGAAGAAGGAATCACATCAATTCATTTTGGATAGGCTACGTGTTTCAACATAAGCAAAAGATGGCATCATAATGCACTACCACAGATGATGCAGTCAAGGTAATATTGAAACAATGTGAAGATAGTTAAACAAATGATAATATCTAGTTACCTACGGTATGGAAAAACATAGTTATCATCTTCTCCTGCCAGCGGCAGCAGCAGCAGCAGCAGCAGCAGCAGGTACCCCTTTGTGCTCCAGGTTGCCCCTGCCCTGCACCTTCCTCTGGTATGTTGGCAGCTGCCAGCGGAATGATGTACAAACGTAGAAAACGAAGATATTGAACAAAGTACAGATTTAGTGCAGTTACTCACATATTTAGCCCGGAAAGATTTCTCAGGTGGTTTCTTTACTTCACCAAGACCATTTTCAGTTTCTATTAACTGATCTGCAAATGATGGGATTCTGCAAGCACAATTTTGTAAGAATTTGGAAATTTCTTTGAGACTCTTCCAGTAGGGATAGATCTGTTAGGTCATGCACAACACATGGATCCTGCCAATTTGTGCCATTGTGAAACTCAGTGGATGTTCTCACAAAAGATGCTCCTACTGTGATTAGTGGTGGAAGTTTAGCATTTCAACTATGATTAGCACTGAGGCATGTGGGTGCTTATATAGACTTGTCTTGTCCGGTGTTCTTAAGGCGGTGGTGGGGATGCATGGTAACCCACCCCCTTTTAACTGCCTAGCGATGCCATACTGATTATAAGACGAGCCAAGAGGTGAAAGACGAAAGAGGAAGGATGGTGCATCCAGTGGCTGCTTGTCCTTGATGGTTGGTCTCCCTCTTGTTCTTCCTATCTTTTCCCTCCTTCATTCAGTCCCTCCTCCCGCTTATTTTGGCATGGCAACAACCGAGGCTCTGTTATTAGGCGAGGCCTTGAAAAACATTGGTCTTATCTAAGCATAAATAAGGGCCTCTTTGGGAGGGCTTTCGCAGCTCCGCCTCCTAGGACGTAGGCTGCACTGTAGCACGCCGAGAGCGGGAGCCGGACACTAGTACCCAAAATCTTTTGCGTGACGGGCAATTTAGATTTTGCGCGGGCGGCAATCAGAGTCTGCCACCCGGTGAGGTCATGGTAAATCGCGACCTTTCACGTGGGCTGCGGTGCCCATCACGTTATCGATTATCCGTGGCGGGCACATTAGGACGCCCGCCACGGTAAATGTTTTCAAAAATAAATAAATAATAGAGAAACCCCAGACGTGCCGTTGAGCCCATCCACGGGCCCGCCGAGCCCATCTAGGGTTGCAGGCGTCGCCGGCGCCCGATCCCGCCCGATCCACTCGCCGAATCTTTGCCGATCCATCGCCGGATCCGCCGCCGAAGGTCTTGCCCGCCGGATCCACCGCCCGAGGAGCGCCGCCGCTGATCCCGTCGATACACCGCCGGATCCGCCGACGGGAGGGCGTCGCCGCCGGATCGGGCTGCTGCACCACCAGATCGACGGCGTCGTTAAATCCAAACCGGACCTGCGCAGTCGAAGGAGTGAGTGGGAGATGTGGGGAGGAGAGGGTGATGGAGAGAGAGAGCGGAAGCCTGGGTTTCTGAACCGGCCGCCCGGTGACCTCGCCGGCCGCCACCACCGAGCGCGCCGGCCGGCGCCACGGGAGCGCCGCCGCTGGGCGCCAGTGGGCCCTCGGCCCCCGCTTGGCGCTCGCGCGACGGGGGCCATGGACCCGCCGCCGCCTCGGGAGGAAGGGAAGCCATGCTTGGGAGCCGAGAAGGGAGAGAGAGGAAGGAGGCGGGGTAGGTGCGGCGCGTGAAGAGGCTGTTGTCCTCGCGAGAGATGGGGCGGCGCTGGTGGTCCTCGCGAGAGGATGGGCTGCTGGTGGCTCGCGAGAGGATGGACCGAATGGATTGGGGCTCCTAGGGTTTCATCCTCCTTATATACTAGGTGCGTGATTTTGGGCTGCTTCGGACTCTAAATTGGGTCGGTATTTTAGGTGACGGGCACTTAATGTTGCCTGCCACGGTAAAATAGATTTTTCGTGGCGGGCATCCTAATGTGCCCGCCACGGTAACCGTGGCGGGTGTTTTTAGGTGCACGCCACGGAAAATCTATTTTCTCCGTGGCGGGCAAATAATCGCCCGGCCACGAAAAATAAAATTTTTCCGCGGCGGGGTATTAACCGTGGCGGGCAAATTTTGTGCCCGCCACGAAAAGATTTTCGCATCACGCAAAAATCATTTCACTACTAGTGGGAGAAGCTTGATTTTCTCGGCTCCCGGCTTCGCTTCGGTTGTGTCGGTGAGAGAGCAAAGGAGGAGAGAGAGAAATGGCTCCTATGAGCAAAGTGACGCTATAGTGGCTAAGGAGGAGGAGCCGGGAGCCAATGCTCCTAGTGCCAAACGAGCCCTAAAACTAGGCTGCTCAAAAGGTGCAGAAGGCCAAGATTCATCTACGAGGATCTCTCGAGAGGGAAAGAAGCTGCGGGAGGTGCGGCCCCTTTCCCCTCTGACAAGTCACTATAGTGGTTCTTCATCATTATCTCTCTTTTTTAAGCATATGTTGCCTTGTGCGTGCCCTCAAATTGGTCGCTAAGATTCCAGTAATGTGCTTCATCATTATCCCTCTTTAAGCATCTATTGTGCATGCCCTTAAAGAGATTTCTTAATTAAAACTCTTTTTTTTTAAACTAAATACCACCTTTATAATCTATTTATTTAACATTTTTGTAATCTCAAGAAAGTAGTAAGTTACCTTGGTGCCTATTCAGCAACCTTTATGATACTATAAGAGCTGAATGTACATTTTGATGGCTGAAACAAAAATAAAATATGCCAATATGTCACCATAAACTTGAAAACTGTTAATCACCAATGAATGCACCACAAAAATTTAAACATGCCAATGAATTCTTAATGGTTCTCTCATATTGTTGCTTATATTGATGCTATTTAGTTCAACTAATATATTAGTATTTTTGTTTTGCATAATTTATATAACAGAATTTTAATTAAAAGAATTGCCTACTTATTGAACACACTGAGAGGCACAGCTACTAAGACGTGAGAAGAACCACACTGCAACTCTATTTTCTGCTTGATTGTTAATTCAGCTGGCCTGCTAAATGGGCTGAAGATATATACGTCCATTCCAAGAAAAAACCGTATATGATTTCAGACCCATCTCATCATGTTGAGGCCAAAACTTCTTTTGCTTTCGTCAAAGCAAGCTTTATTGATTTTCGGTTCATTTGTAACCTCCAATTTGCTCAATCTGATCTTCTATTTTGAACTATAAAACTGAGTAATGGAAACCTTAGAGGAGTCGAAACAAGAATACTTTGGTTCTTTGGTTATTTTGAAAAGTTAGTTTTATATTTTGTAAAAAGTAAGATCGAATGTACTTTAACAATATGTAAAAATTATAACTAATTTATTAAATGAAAATATTGCCAGACAAAAAAAAAAAAAATACTGTACAATGAGGAGGTGAGCACGACTGGAGAGTAAGAGTATCAAATGAGGGAATAGGGGCTAGATCGGCACTGTTTGTGTCATGAACTCATGGTTCCAAGCGGAAGTAAGGTCGTTGGCACACCCAGCCGCAATGGATGGTTGCAAAGACAAGGTGGGCGGCATTATTGCACGCTCACGGATTCAATTATTGATAGCAGCAAAATATCACTGGTTTGTAGTTGCATAGGCAGATTTGGATGCGCCCTTCACTGGAAGGAGCCGCCCCGCGGTGGACGCCGATCAGGACCTGTGCAGCCGCAGAGTCTTGCCGCCAGCCCCACCTTGGTCGCGGCAATGATATACGCCGATCAAGACCTTGATGCAACCTCTGTTTCCTGGATGATGGTTAATTCAGCAAGCTCGCTGGGCATTCGGATCCCATCGATGTGGTCCCAATTCATGTTTAGGCCAAGATTGCTTTGCTTTCGTCAAGGAAGCTTGATCCGAGTTTTAGTTCGTTTTGTAACCTCTACTTTGCTGAATCTGATATTTTATTTGAAGAAGTTGAAAACTGGATAATGGAAATCATAAGGGACTCGAAACAAGACAATTTTGATTCAATGGCCATTTCCAACAGTGAGTTTTTGTACATTTCAATACGGCAACGCAGCGAGCCATCGCCCACATCTCTTAAACCATCTCTAAGCACACACCAATCAACATTGAGAATATTGCAAAATATCACTAGCCGTTGCTTGCTGCACTACTCTCTTTCTTATTTATATTTATTACTACTAGATTAGAGTTTTTGAGGGAGCTATTAGATTAGAGCTCTTGTTTCTTGCTGCACTCTTTTCAAAAGTACACCGATCGGGACCCTTGCAGCCAGAAAAGTCATGGCGCCTGCCCTACGGATGTCGGATGAACAGCATCGAATCAGAGTCATGACAAATGCTACGCATGTGACCAAGGAAGCAGCACTACAGTGTGCTCACGTGGTGCGGACCCACGGGCACTAATAAACCTGCTGTACTGCAACAAGTGGAGATGAAGAGCGTGAGGCCACGAGCTGTGCTCCATAACATTTTCACACAACAAGAGCGCTTTTGCCAGTTTGCAACTCTGAGCAAGATCGGCCACATCTCCACAAGCCACAACCAACGCACCGACGGGAGTAGTGCCAATCCTGTCCAAGGTTGCTAGTGGTAGGAGTAGCTAGGAGAGGGAAGGCATGGAGCTCGCCATGGCTGCCTTGGGCAGCCTCCTCCCCAAGCTTGCCACACTCCTCACCGACGAATACAAGCTGCAGAAGGGAGTGAGGGGGAGATCAGGTTCCTCCAAGCCGAGATGGAGAGCATGCAGGCTGCCCTCAACAGGGTGTCCAAGCTGCGGCCTCATCAGATCGATGATCTTCTCAGCATCTGGGTGAGGGACTTGAAGGAACTGTCCTATAACATTGAGGATAGTGTTGATTCTTTCATTCTCCGAGTCGATGACCCTGGTTGTGCCAAGCCAAAGAGCTTCAGAAGGTTCTTTGACAGGACCATCGGCCTATTGACAAAAGCCAAGGCTAGGCATCATATCGCCGATGACATTCAAGACATCAAGAGACGCATCCATGAAGTCGCTGATAGGCGAGGAAGGTACACGTTTGAAGATATTGTAGTACAGCCAGAGAATACAGAAATGGATCCTCGGTTGCCTGCTCTGTACGAAGATGTGAAGAACCTTGTTGGTATTCAAGGCCCTGCAGAGAAGCTCACTGCTTTGCTAATGCGTGGGGAGGATGCACAAAAACAGCAGCTAATGGTTGTCTCAATTGTTGGAGTTGGAGGCCTTGGGAAAACAACTCTGGCCAATACAGTGTATCAAAGACTCCGAGGAGAATTTCAGTTGCAAGCTTTTGTCTCAGTCTCCTTAAGCCAAACATAAACAAGATTTTCAGCAGCATACTACGGCAGGTTAGCGGAGACCAGTACCCCAATGCTGAAGCATGGAATCATACTGAGCTTATAGATAAAATCAGACAAATCCTTGAGAAAAGAGGGTACGTACTAATGATTATCCAATTTTAATTGTTAACTAATCGCAAATCCATGTACTTGAATAGAGTTCCTAAATCATATATAATTGTCATCCATTCATCCACTGGCACGCTTGTATAGTCACAAATTCATGAACTTGAGCAGAGCCTCAAATAAAATAAAAGACACTGTAATTAACAGATTCCAATTACACACAATTAATTGCTCTTTTCCTTTTTAAAAAAAATTCAGGTACATTATTGTAATTGATGATGTATGGGGAGAATCTGCATGGACACAGATCAAATGTGCTCTAATTGAAAACCATCTTGGTAGTAGAGTTATTGTAACTACCCGGATTCTTGATGTGGCAAAGGTTTCTTGCACGTCCATTGATGGTACCACGTGTGAACTAGATCCCTCCCTTATGAGGACTCAAAAAGCTGCTGTGTAAAAGGGTATTCAATGAAAATGAGGAAATGCATTCCGACTTAGAGGAGGTATCACAGAAAATTTTGGAAAAATGTGCTGGTATACCATTGGCTATCATTACTACAGCTAGTTTGTTGGCTAGTAGGCCAAACAAAACAAAGTATGAATGGTATGGTGTATACAGTTCAATGGGTTCTGACTTCATAAGGACAAGAGCCTTGACAACATGAGAGCAATCTTGTATCTGAGTTATTCTGATCTTCCTTCCTATCTAAAGCCGTGCTTGCTGTATCTAAGCATGTTCCCGGAGGATTATGAGATTCCAAGTGACGCCTTTGGTACGGCTTTGGATAGCGAAGGTTTCATCGATGAAAAACATGGGAGTGATTTGTATGATCTTGGAGAGGTATTTCAACGAGCTTGTGAACAGAAGCATGATTCAACCAATATATGAAAAAGGTATTCCAACAACTTGTCGAGTACATGATATGGTACTTGATCTCATTATTTCCCTCTCAGCTCAAGAAAATTTTGTCACCATACTAGAAGGGCCTTGTTGCCACATATCTACAGCATGCAAGATTCGACGATTATCACTACGAGGCAGCAAAGTTGATATCAAGGAAGAGCAAATGATTTTCCCAGCAGCAGTCAACATATCCCATGTCCGGTCAATCATTGCTTTTGGTGATGCCGTTCAGTGGATGCCACCTATTTCAAAGTTTCCAGTTCTCCGTGTTTTGGCTTTCAAAACCGAGTCCAAAAACAATATCCATCCTAAGGATATAGGCAGTTTGCAGCACTTGAGATACCTTGAACTAGGAGGTGAGCTCAAAACAGAGCTTCTAGAAGGAATTGGGAACCTAAAGCTTCTCAAGACACTGGATCTATGGTATCCACCCGAAGGAGCACTGCCAGCAAGCATTTGTCAGCAACGACAACTTGAAAATCTGTTAACTATTTCTGGGGTGAAATTTCCAGATGGGGCTGGGAATCTAATATCCCTACACGAGCTGTCATGGCTAAATGTGGAGGATGGAGCACCAAATATTTTGGCTGAACTTGGTAACCTTACTAGACTCCGAGTGCTGAAAATTGATTTGGGCTATACCAAAAACCAGAGTTACATGAAGACATTTGTACAGGCCCTATCCAATCTAGCCAACCTTCGTACACTAGTTCTTTATCATGGCGGGGGAATATGCTCTCTAGATTGCGTGCCAGACCAATGGACGGGCCCTGCACATCTCCAAAGGTTTGATGGGGGTAAGATAACCTTATCCCAGGTGCCCAGGTGGTTTTCCTTCCTTTCTGAACTCTCCAGCTTGTCCATGTTTGTCAATCTGCTAAGACAAGAGGATCTCGAATTGATTGGAGATTTGCCCGTGCTACGTTTTCTGCGACTTGAAGTAGAGGATGATGGCACCACCACCGAAGAGCAGTTGGTGGTTGGTGCTCATCACCCATTCCGCTCTCTAGCAGAGTTTCAGTTTAAGCACTACACAAGATGCTGGCTGGAGTTTGGTCGAAGAGTTATGCCGAAGCTTCAAAGGCTTAATTTGTACTTTCAAGCACAGAAGAGGAAAGGTGGTGGCTTTGATATTGGCCTGGAGCACCTTGCTTCACTTAAACACGTCACCGTCGAGGTTGACTGTAATGATGCCCGGATGAAGGAGGTGGAGGATGTCGAGGCCAAGGTCAGGGATGCAATTGACATGCATCCAAACCATCCAACGCTTGAGCTGCCAAGATATTTTGAAGAGTATATGATAAAGGATAAGGAATCCGAGGAATGGTAATATAATCACAGAGAAAGTAATACTCACCTATAAATAGTTGCTTGTTTCTTTCATTTGACGTATCTGCTTTGCCTTTAGCAGTGATGAAGACTATACGACAGAGGATGAGGCCGAAGATGATCACAAGGAGTCCGAGCAAAGGTAACAGAGTCACTGAGAAATTAATACTTGCCTATAGTTGTCTGCTCCTTTTATCTGACATAACTACTTTCCCTTTTGCAGTTAAGACTAGGAGTCATCTACTGTTTGTCACCTATAGTTATACCGCCTCCCCAGTCTACAGTTGCCTTTTGCCTGCTTGCACGATTCGTCACCTGGTTGTTCATTTCGATTTCTCCACAACCGCTGCCCTCTTTTTTACTCCCGGTCATTCCATCCATTGCTCACATTCTTCTAGTCCACACATTTCTTCACTCCTATTTTATTTCCTGAGTGCTCTGTTTTGTGTTCCCTTGTGTGCCACCCAATTAGTCAATTATTCCTCAGCAAAGAATCATCCACCTTTGTCGCACTTGGAAAAATGTTCTTCAGTTTGTTTCCCATGAAGAATGCATAGAAAATGAATCTGCATTATTATCCCCAATATATCATCTGTTGTTGTTTTTCAAAAATGAAAGCCCAAACTCCTTTGCCATCGTTGACAGTTTGAGCCCACCCTTTTGTCCTTAAATAAGATATATTTTTTTAAAAAAATATTTGTCATTCTGCTCCAACATATTCAGCGGATTGCTAAACCCAACCGGGCCATCATATTGGACGCATTTTCTACCCACTTGACATGTCTTGGTAAGTTTGCCTCACATTGAAATTATTTCATAAGTTGGTTGTTACTTATCTTTCCAATATTTCTTGTATGGCTCCTATACATGAATTTTATAGATTTTGTTTTTGCTCAAGTTATAAATTTAATACTTATAATGCATCCCCTTTTGAGACAGGCAATCCATCCCTTTTCCATTTATGTTAGTGATTTTCATGACTATTGGGTTATAATATTACTTTAGATCTGAATTATTAAACCATATATCACATGTCTTTGTTTAATTAGCACTATATTTTCTACCTCCATATGTTGTTGTTGTAATGAAATTTCGTAAAAATGTACATGGACCTCATGTCCACATGAAATTACGCTACTCAATAGAGCAAATACAACCAACATTAGTTTTGTAATCATGTTAAGCTCACAGCCAAATTACATTTCAGTACCTAGTGCTTGGTGTTTTCTTCTGTTTAACACTGAATTCCTTTTATGTGAGATTGCAAAACATCTATACCGATAATTCTCAACAATAAGTTGCTATTTGTCTCACTAGGTGAAATTTTCCCCATATTTGTTTATGCTTGCATAGTACATGCTAGCATGAATATAAAAAGGAACTTTTTTGATACAACATGCATGGTCCCATCTAAAATTTTGTGCATATTTCACGAATCATGCAAGTTGGATGGCTACATATCTATACCAATATGTAACAACCCATGAAAAAAAATCGCGGGCTGTAGAATTTAGATAGAACTTGGCCAAAAACGCTATAGCAGCTTATTAGCCCGCTATTCGACGCTATAGCGTGCTATTTGAGTCATGCAAGTTGGATGGCTACATATCTATACCATGGGACCTGGATTAATAATATGTAACAACCGTCCATCCTTATTTTTTCGAGGGAACCATGCTGATTAAAATAGATGTTTTGGCCTACCATTGCTATGAATTGGTGGTTTGAATTCCATGAATTGTGATTTTACATAATTATGAATGTATTTTAAAAAATAAATTGCCTTAATGTCATGAACTTGAGAAATAGTGATCCTACTCATACTTTAGCATATTTGAACATCGTTAGTTTATTTGTCAGTGAAAAGACACATGCTATTTATTGTATTCTTTCCTATCATCTTTCCATGTGTATTTATCTATTTAAACTCATGTGGACTCAATTATTGTTATGTCATTTATTTGCAGGAGTGGAACAATTTGTTGATCTATCCAATACCAACTATTCATGGTGATGAGCAGTATTTGTAGCACCTTCCATTATTTTGATTATTTTATGTTGGAATATGGAGAGTTTGTTGTCACTTTTTCTTTTGAATATTTACAAGAACTATTGTTATGGAAATTGTAATGGTGATATTGTTTGTCAACTGTCATTAACTATGAAAGATTTCATTGCGGTTTGTCCTTATTGAGAAATTGCTATTAATTTGATGATTGCTCTAGCGTTTTAGATTAAATCATTTTCAAAACTCATCTCTCATAGTTGTGCATGTATATGTATTGGGTATTGAGAATCCAGAGAGAGAAAAGAGGGGGCATCAATGCTAAAAAATGTAACTATGGGTGAACCTAGCAATAGAAATTAAATATTTTAAAACCATCTTATATTCTTAAATACAGTACAAGTGAAACCCTTCCATCCCCGTGACAATGAGACGAACAACCAAACGAAATCCTATACTCCTACCTAGCATCTAAATTAAGGGGTAATGAGTATAAAAGATTGACCCCCAAAGGTGAACCAATCCACTGCCTTGTGTATTCATAAATCAACCGTGGGTTGCACATCCAAAACCTTTTGAAGTTCTTTAGCTTGTGCTAGAAATGTTTTGAATATTTATTTGCACTAATAGGGTTATAGTGGACTTATGTTGTAATTAGCAGTATAGAGTCAGTGTCGTCGGTTTACCGGCGATAGTCTAGCAGGGGTATGCCCGGCTAGTAGATTGAGCGGTTGGGGATGCGCGGCGAGGCGACTAACGGGATGTTAAGCGTAACGGCGAAGGACAAAACACACGGGTTTTACCTGTGGTTCGCCACCTTGATGGCGTAAAACCTACGTCTGCTTAGTTGTATTGATTGATTGAGAATATCGTGGTCCCTCGGGGGATCCTGCTCACCTTATATAGTCCGGGAGCGTGGTTACAGTCGGATCTGTCCCGACAAGAGCTATCCCGATCGGTTACAATAGAAAAGTATATAATGATTACGATCGAGCTATACTAGGAAACTATCTTGTCGACCACGTTTAGGCCGTAATCTCCGATAATCTCGGTCTTCTATCGCCGAGGGCTTCAATCCGTCGTCCTGGGCCGGCCCGAGAGGCCTAACCCAAAGTAACCCGTGAGGGGATAGGGGTTTATCCCCCCACAGCTAGTCCCCGAGCACGCTGTATGCTGCAGGTGTAAGAGTCTTGACGCTTCGATCATCGGGAGGTGTTGTCGACCAGTCTTCAAGCAGCGTCGACCAGACTAGTTATATGTCGACTAGCCTGGGACAGCTCTCGACCAGCCACTTGTTTTCCTGTAGCTTCTTTCCTTTGCTTCCGACCGCCTCTAGTCTTGATGAGTCCGCCCCTTTGGATGCTTTGGTGCTCCAATGAAAAAAATCTTTTTCTTTCTGGCGAAGTGTGCCCACGTATAGTGGAATAACACTATAAAATGCATAAACAATTAGCACGATTCACCGCAAGTGAAGTGTGCCCACTTAGTCCCCGAGCCTAGGAGTAGGTGAGTGATCACGTACTGCTAGGGTCAAAAGAGAGAATATGAGAAAATAGTCCCCGAGTAATCGGAAACCTAACTGGCGCATGTACCAGACACCAGTGTGGTGTTTATGTTCAGGAATCCCTGAGCCCCTCGTATACTTGCTCAGACGTATAGCGCCCGGAGGACCGTGGCGTGGGTCGAGGCATAGACAAGTGCCAACCCAAAGAATATCCACGCCATGTCGAAAAATGCTGAGAGCCCTTCCTTTAAGGAAACTTCGTCAAGAAGATAGGACCGCTACGATTCCCAAGGATGGCAAGATATCCGGTCAATTAATATCCCAGATCGCGTAGGGGAACAAACCGGCGCGAGAATCAAGGGGAGTGGATGCGTGGCAGAGCCACAACACGCGTACACCCAGAAAGGGTAATGATGGCACCGACGCCGCCGCTGCACGCACTCAACCCACGAAATGAGGAGGCGCGGGCCCGCGCGCCACGGTCGCGAATGCATTAACCCTAACGGCAGCCGTGGCTATAAATACCGGCGCCTCGTCCCTTCTCGTCTCATCCGCCGTGGGAGCCGCTTCATCTTCTCTAGCCCCCCTCCCCCTCCCCCCTCTTGCTACAATGAGCACCCCGCTAGGGTTTGCGACGCGCCGGCGAGTCGCATCTTCTCCTCCGCGCATCCGTCGATCGGGGAGAGGTAAGGACCCCACGATCTGGTGATTCGCCCTCTTTTGGTCCAAATGTAGTCGATTTTGAGCGCCGATTTGAGCCCATTTCTATTTTGTATGACACACGTTCATCTTCTTGGGATGTAGAACTAGTTGAAGTGGGATGGATCGCCACGCCGTGGGGGTCACCACCGGTCGTGGTCTTTGGCGCGCCGGAGGGCGGCGGAGCCGCCGCCGGAGGGCGTGGTGGTGCCGCCGCCGACGCTGAGGCGCCGCCGGGCCGACGCCGACGGAGTTTATGCCGCTCCGCGGCGCAGATCCCGTCATCCGATGGATAGGGAGTGGCCGGCGTCTTCTTCCACGATGCGCGACAGTGAGGGAGCCGGTGGATGCCCGCGTTACGCCAGAGAGGGTCATCGCCGGGTTGGAGGGTGCGGGAGGCGAGCCGCACCGATGCCGCAGACGGACGACGTGGTGGTCTTCGAGAGCCACGTGGGTTCCTGATGCCGGCGCATCCGCTCTCGCTGGAGCTCCTCGTGTTCTACGGCCTCCACCGCCACCGCCACCAAACGCCATCCTCGACATCGCCGTCTTCATCACACTTTGTGAGTGTTGCCTTGGCATTCTCCCCAACCTCAGCTTGTGGAAGTACTTTTTCTATGTCGGGTTGAAGGGGGATTCGGGATCCCGGGTAGCTAGTGGCGTGTTCGTAAAGCTCCGGGCAACCGGGCAGCGGCCTCCGTCGACGCCGCCGCCGACGAATGTCCTCGATGGTACACACGGTGGTTTTATATACCACGCCGGATGTGCCAATTCCGCCGATCCGACTCGTGTCCCCGGTGAGGCAGTAAGCCGAACGAGGAGCCCACAAACCGCCGACATGCCGCCGCGTGGAGGGAGCCGGCCGGGCGATGATGAACGATCTTCACGCGGACAGCATCGACCTTGCTCACGATTCGTGGAGCGCCGGACGCACCGCCAAGCGGAGGGATCATCCCGCTCGAGTACATCGGGTTGAACGATCCCACCCGCGAAGTCGGCGGAGTTCCCGCCGCGGGCCGAGGTCCGTGAGCGGGTAGCGAAGATTCTACGCCGCCGACGCCGGGTACCGCGACGACCGCCGCGACGGTGCCTTACCTTCGCGCCGGGCAATCCGCCACCACAAGTGTAGCCTTGGGACATGATTTGCTGCAGTTGCTTGTGCCGCTGTTAATCCACGACATTATTGCAGATCCATGGGATGACCCGCGGCAGGTATTTCGGCTGTGCCACCCGGAGGAGGTCGCCGTCGTTCATGCCGCAGCTCGCGGGCGCCGCCGGCCCCCCGCTGCGTCGTTAGCCGCCGAGGCGCCCCCAGCGCGACGGAGCGCCGGCCCGGCGACAGCGTTTTTGGAGAGCCCGCCGAACCGTAGGTCATCCTGGTAACCGGTGACAAAGCAGGAAGACCGCCCGCCGTGATACTGACTTTTGTATGATGACGACTCTCTCGGCCGATGAAGAGTTGCAAGCCTTTGTCGAGTCATTTGCTTTTGTAAGTATTCTTCTGGTCTTACCTAGTCCCCGGGTAAGGGTACATTGATCTGATCGCCACGTTGTCATATCACGTGGAACCCGTTGGAGATAGAACGCCGATTGTTCGAAGTTGACTCCGCCAAGGGCACCCGGCCAGTCCACACGGCGACGATGTCGGGCGCCAAAGAGTGGAGGAGGTCGCGCAGTGGTGGCGGCTCAGAGGTGCCTCCGTGGCCTGCGCGCTTTGCCAATGTGTAAAGTACGCTGTCACGCCGATCATGACGCTCAATTTGTCGGTGTATGTATGTGTGAATCTTTGCTTTTGGGTGCAAGGGCCATCGAAGCTCGGTGATTTGCGAAAGCCAGCGCAGACGCCCACACGGCCAGACCAACCAATTGCGCCGGTGCGGCCTCAGGGGCTCCCCCGAAGGACATGGCGTCGAAGACGCCACAAGCACCGAGGAGCCGCAAGAGGTGGCAGGGCACCGTGCACCAAGCGCTGTTGTAGACGCCAGGCGCAGCCGCTGCCGCCGAGACCCGCCACGCCCGGGTCATCCGTGAATCCCCCTCAACTTCGGCCCAAGTCGAGGATGGGGGATCGAGATGGAGGAGGCCGAGGGCCGGTAATGGCCGCCAGAGGACCGCGCCCTGTGTCGAGCGGAGTGGCCCGAGGTGGAAGAAGAGGATTGGCAGCCGACGCCGCATAGCTCGCCGCTGAGGAGGGGAGCCGGCCGCTGGCGTAAGTATTCAACCATCTTGTTCTCGCCGCCATCCTGCCATAGACATCCCGTGATTGTATGTTGCTTTGTAGCATATTCGTAATGAGGAGATCCGCCAGCTGCGCGAAAGAGCCGGAGCCGCCGGGCGCCTGCTTGAGGCCCAACAGCGCGGATGAGCTCTCCGCCCGAGCCGCCCGCCTTAGCCGATGAGCGAGCGGTGCTCGCGGTTGAGAGGGACCGCTGTTGGCGGCAATGGCGACGCCAGCCGTCATGCCTTTGCTCGGGAGAGGCGCCGGCGGCGAGCGTGAAGTCCTGGAGATCGAGCGAACCCGCCTGGATTGCGGCCGCCCGGTCGCCGGGGAGGGTAAGGCCCCGAAGAGGGACGCCGCACGCCTTGCCGACCGCAAGCGTCCCGGAGGATGAGCGCGTGGAACTCGTTGCGCAGGGGAGCGGGCACGCCATGAGGCCCAATCTTGTAGAGCTTGAAGCATCCATCGAGACCCTGCAACGTCAGCTAGTTATGGCGAACCAACTGACGGGTGAGCTGCGCGAGGAGCTTCGAAACACCACCGCCGATCGTGATGGTATGTCTTTTGCCGCATAAACAATTACTTGCTCGGGAAGAATTATGTAACCGACCATACCGGTCTTACCGTATATTTTTTGGCGAAGACCTCCAGATTATCGTATTCGCGATCTGGAGGCTGAGTATCTTCTTTGGAGGAATCACACTCAAAGTCTCCTGCAAGGTGTTGGACCAATCCTCGACGCCATCCATGGCTACGCGGTTGGTGGGGCGATCCGGAGGGAGCGCCGCCGGCGACGCCGCGAACATGGAGCAGCGCGGCCAGCGGCGCCTGGCAAACTTCATGGAGTTCACCCGCCCGGGCCACCCGCGACACGGCTCGACATGCATCGGGCGGTGGCGCTCCCATCATCCCGAGGTGCGGTTTAGGCGTGTCCGCCTAGGCTACGCGACTCGGGACGACGGAGGGCGACGCGGGAACTTCGCGTGAGGAGGCCGACGAGGCGGCGGCAACCCACCCTTGCGGATGAGATGAATCCACTCCTATGAGTCGCTTAGATGGTGAAGTCCCGGGGTGAATTTGCCCTAGGCATGATACTTTGCTTCTTTTGGCCGTAGCAAGAAAACAGCTTAGTGAAAAAAAGAAAAAAAACACTTAAGTTTGAAGCCGAGCCACGCCCGGGATGTGGGTGGCATAAGTAGCTTAATACTTTGTTTTTATATCACAATCGTTTTAGCATGCATACGATTATGGTAGGCGATGAAGTGTAGACCGTAGACAAGAAGGGTGGGTCACCTATGGTAGACTCCAGTCCTAGCCTTACCGCGCCGGTATAGCCGCAGCAAGGAGACGCGATGCTCAGGCAAGCTATTGGGCTGTTCGACTACGATAAGGAGTCATCTCGCCGGTCGTCGATCTATGCGGAGAGTACACCGATCCACGATACCGTGAAACGACGGCACGAGAGACGGCTCTAGGGGGTCCGAAGGACGAGTGTAGTCGAGCATGGAAATAAATTGTTATGTCGGCCGAAAGAAAATATAACCATGTCAACAAACTCAAGTAAACTTTATTAATATGCGGCAGCGTAAAAGTAAGAAACGATACAGGCGGGCTTACGAGTCACTGAGATTACGAGAAAAATCGTCGCAGGTGCTCAATGTTCCAGGAGTTGGGGACGTCGACATCTTCCATGGTCATCAACCGGTATGCTCCTGGCGGGTAACCTCTTTAACTTTGAAAGGGCCTTCCCAATGAGATCCCAGCTTGTGCACGCTCTTCTCCTTCCTTCGAAGGACGAGGTCGCCAACCGCAAAGGCTCTTCCACGCACGTTGCGATTGTAATATCTTCGGACACCCTCAAGATATTTAGCGTTCCGCGTGCAGCACTGCAAGCGGGTTTCCTCGAGCGCGACCAGCTCGTCTTCTCAGAAGGCCCAAAGTTTCTTCATTATAATTTTCAACACGAGGGGAGCGAAAGGCAATGTCGGCCGGGAGGATCGCCGATCCAAACACCATGAAGTATGGGGAGACGCCTGTACTGCGGCTGGGTTGAGTACGGAGTCCCCATATAACGGCAGGTAACTCTTTAAGCCATCGACCAGGGTATTTCCCATCTGGTCGAAAGAGTCGCTTCCGCAATGCTTCCAATATCATGCCGTTTGCTCGCTTGGCCTGCCCGCTAGCACGAGGATGGGCGACGCACACATATTTCACCGGATGCCTTTATCTTCGCAATAATCCCAAAAATGACCGCCTCAGAAACGTCTTTGCCCCGTGTGATGATGGAGTTGGGGATGCCAAAGCGATGGACCACCTCGTCCCAACATCTCGACGACTTTGTACCGATTTGCGTCGACGAGAGGGAGAGATTCGATCCACTTGGAGAACTTGTCGACCATACGAATATCCACTTGAAACCACCGGGGCGCTTTTGAAAGGCCCGATAGCGTCAAGTCCCCAAAGACGAGAAAGGCCATGCCGCCGGGGTATAGTCCGGAGCTCATGTGCCGGCACGTGAGTCTATTTCGCGAAGAATTGACACTTCTCACAATGCCGCACGAGGTGCTCTTCAAGTCGGCCCGGCTCGCCGTCGGCCAAGGTAAAAATCTCTGCCTAACGCCCTCCCCGACCGTAGTGCGAAGCCGTGGATTGCCACAGATCCCACCATGGATTTCGCCGAAAGCGGCTTTTGAAACCGTCGGCCTCGGAGATGCACTTGCGGGACCCGGTCTCCAATACTCTTCCGCATGAGGAAACCGTCCGACTAGGACATAATTCTTACTCCGCCCGATAAGCCGCTCTTGTTTCGTCCTATCTTCGGCACGAGGGCCTCCCCGCATATATTTGATTATCGAACCCGCCAATCTTCATCAACGGTATTGGGCGTGGTCGCGAATGATGTGCTCACCGCCTCGAAGGAGGGCCGATTGAGATCACCGATGGTTGGTTGCCACAGATCTTCGACGCGACGCCAAATGCCCGGTATCTTTGCTCGAGAAGAGCCGAAGCTTGGAAAGTTCATCTACAGCCTTGGTTGTAGTCCCGAACCACGTGATCAAACCGAGCCCGTGGGAACTTGCCTTCCAATTTTCGTATGGCCGCCACGTATGCATCCATCTTTTCACTCTTGCAATCCCAATCTTTGTTGACTTGCTTGATCACCAATGCCGAATCACCATATACCTGCGGTTGGTCGAATCCCAAGGCGACGGCAATACGGAGGCCGTGAAGGGCAGCCTCATACTCCGCAGCATTGTTGGGCGCTTTGAAGTGGATCCGGAGAACATACCGAGGGTATCCCTAGAGGGTGATATGATATAGACGCCAGCTCCGGGCCCATCGATGTTTAGCGAACCGTCGGAAGTACATCATCCAAATGCGTTCACGGCCGGTGGTATCTTCGAGGGAGTCTCGGATCCGTCCCACTCACAACAAAAGTCTACCAATGCCCGCGACTTGATGGTACTCCTATTCTTGTATTCAATGGTGAACAAAGTCGAGCTCGATCGCCCACTTGCATATATGGCCATTAGCATCCTTATTAAGCGTGAGGGCGTCGCCCAACGGGTAGTCCGATACCACGGTGATCGAGTGAAGGTCAAGTAGTGGCGTAGCTATGACGTGATGAGAATCCCATAAAGCGCTTTTACGATATGTAAGTACCTTTGCTTGGAGTCGCTCGGGACCTCGCCGACGAGTAGACCAGAGCCGTTGGGTACACGTGCTCTTCTTCCGCCACGCGACAACCAAGGCGGTCTTTCACCACTCGGTTAGTCGCGGCGATGTAGAAGCAAAGATCGCCTCCAGCGTCGTTCGAGCCACCAACATTGGAGGTGTGGTAAGGAACTTCTTTTGAAGCCACCGAAGGCCTCTTGAGCCTCGTTGGTCCACCAAAGCCTGAAAGCTTCTCTGCTGAGAAGGAGTTTGAAGAACCGTAGTCCCTTCTCGCCAAGCCGGCGACGACCGCCTTAGCGCCGCCATGCATCCAGTCAATTTCGGACATCTTTGACGTTTTTGGGGCGCTTTCATCCGCATGATGGCGCGATTTTCTCTGGTTTGGCTCGATGCCATGCCGACTAACAATGTTGCCGAGCAAGTTACCGGAGGGGACGCCAAAAACACACTTTCCTATTGAGTTTCCATTGGTACTCGTCGAGCTTAGCGAAGACCCTTGCAAGATCGTCGACCGGGGAGAGAGCGCTATGGGTCTTCACCACGACGTCGACATAAGCTTGAGCGAGGTCGGGGATAAGGTTCCCCTAAGCGGTACCAGATAGCCGGTAAGTGGCTCCGCCGTTCTTGAGCCCGAATGACATGGTCGTGTAGCGGTGGGGCGCCAAACGGAGGATGAAGGAAGTCTTTTCACGATCTTCGACCGCTAGGGCAATCGATGATAGCCCGAGTAGCGATCCGGGAAGCTTAGGAGCTCGCAAAACTGCAATTGAGTCGACAACCCGATCGACAGGGGAAGACCAAAGCGGGTCTTTAGGGCAAGCCCTATTGAGATCGGTATAATCAACGCACATCCTCCATTCATTATTCTTCTTTCTTACAAGGACCGGATTAGCTATCCGGTCGGGATGATACACTTCAGCGGATAAAGCCGGCGACTAGCAACCTAGTTACTTACGCTTTAATGGCGACGGACTTTTCTTTATTAAAGCGGCGTATCTTTCGGGCGCACGGCCTAGCCGTCGGCTTGACGTGGCGGTGCTCGATCCGCCCGAGGTACTCGGCATATCGGCGGTTTTCACGTGAAAATGCTCACGTTATCCCTCGGAACGACGAAGCGCGTCTTCCTATTTCGGGTCAAGGTTTACGCCTATCTTCGTCGTCTTGACGCGTCTCCTTCCACCACTGGATATCTTTGGTATCCGATGGCTTGGTGGTCTTCTTCGTCCGCTCCTCCTCGGGTATCTCGAGGTCGGAGGGGTTCGGCTTCTTTGCGTTCTTGATCACCTCCTCTTGCCTGACCGACCGGAGGATGAACTCCCGCTTGTCGAGGCCTTCTTTCTCGCGGCGTAGGCCATATGCACGTTGGCCCGGCATGTGAGGACCCCCTTCTCCGTGGGGATCTTGAGGATGAGGTAGCCGTGAGTGCGGGACCGCCATGAGCCTGGTCAACCGGGTGCCGATGATGGCGTGGTACGATGACTCAAATCGGCGGCACGGTTCATGTAATGGATGCGATGGTGCTTGGCGTCGCCGGCGCACACGGAGCGTGACACGCCCGAGAGGGGTTGATGACTCTCAGGAGGATCCCGAAACGGTGCTCGTATGGCTTGAGGTCACCGCCGTGATGTCCAGGGGCTTTCATCGAGCTCCCGAACAACATGTTCGGGCGCTCCCTCCATCGGCGAGGACCTTCGAAGTGCAAGCGCCCGATCACCGGTCGAGGACCGAGGGGAATCGCCGGGGAACACGGGGTTGTTACACCACCGGGTCGTCGCGATGAAGGTTATGATGACCCGCTCGGAGAAAGGTAGGCCATATTGGGTCCGTGATCCTCGGCCCAGTCTTTGGTCGGTCGGGGACATTACGGGGAGATCTTGCGATCCGCCCCACCTCGCAGCCGCAGTGTCCGCCCATGATCGTGTGAACGGCCGGCGTCGCGGCACGGTAGCGGTGCCTAGGATCGGCATCCGCCCCGGGTCTTCTTCGTGGTCATTGCGGGCAACTTTGGGTGCTTCCTCCTACTGCTCGTCGGCGATCTTGAGCTTTGCGCTCGCTCTCATACTCGGCATTGAAGTGCCGACACTTTGCCGAACTATGGTTCAAGTTCGGGTGTCGGGGCACTTGCCGTGTAGAAGCTTTTGGATCGGATCTCGCCCGGTTGGCGCCTTCTTCTTGCCGCCGGCCTTAGCGTTGTTGACACCGCCTCCACGGCGGTTCGATCACGGCGCCAGCGATAGTTCTTGGCGTCCCTCTTCCCAGCAAGCTACGCCACGGGAGTCGCCGGGCGGCGGTTATCGTGGCAGACGTCGTCGGCGCCGTTTGTCGTCACGGGAGCCTCGCGGCGGGGAGAATACTCCGCGGTGGCGAGTAGCCATAATCTTTATGGAAGACGTTGCTTTCGGCCTCATCTTCCCGAAACAAACCTCTCACAGCCACATCCGGCCAGCTTGGACATGGTGGTGATTTTGGACCTGTGAAGCTTTTCCAGCGGCTCTTGGGCCGCTGGCGTTACCATTAGAGACGAGGCCCTTGGTGAGCACGCCCGGCACTCACTCCTCGTCGGTGATATCCGGATCGCAGGCGAACCTCGGAGCGGCGAATGTACTCCCGGAGCGGCTCTCGTTGCGGTCGAGGCGCAACCGCTCGAGTCGCACTTGGTACCGCATTGCTTGCATGTGGACTTGTAGGTCGCGGCGAAGATATCATTGACGTCTTGCCACGTCGCGTGGCCTCCCCCGGGGAGGGCCGAGGAGCCCGGTTGGCGCTGGGTCGAGGCCGATCGGGGAAGTAGTTCGCCATGACGTCCTTCAGCCTCCGCCCGACGATCGCAATCTCGTAGATCATGACCCAGGCCTCGGGATCTTGGTCGCGGTGTACTTTGAGAGTGCGTTGGTGCCTTTGAATCCTATCGCCACCGGACCCGGCAGTCACGGGTGGTAGGGCGAATCGTAGTGATCGTGAGGTTCGGTCGGGTTCCGACACACATCATGTTGTACTCTTCACGCCGTTGGATCTCGGCGTCTTCGCTGAGCTTCTTTGCCGGGCGGTGATGTGCGGCAGCCGAGCATCTCGGCGATCTCGACAAGTCGCTGCGGAGGTCGGGGGACGGCGGTTTCGATCTGGGCGGGGCAGACGGTGGTAATCCACCGCGCCACCAAATGAGCAATCGCACAACCCCTACCCCCTTTGCTAACCATCTTGGCCCGCGTTTTTGCCGGACGAAAGCCGCCGGTGCCTTCGTCACACACGGTAGGGGCGGGTTCGCCCTGAATGGAGGGCGCCTCTTCTTCGCCAGGTGTTAGCGGCTCTTCCCCCGATGACACAGCGAGCCGACCCGCGTGAGGCGGGCGAACTCGAGGCGAGATTAAGCCGAGCGTCGTGGCGATCTTATCCCCTGGGCGTCTTGATAGTGCGCGATTACGCCGGACGAGAGAGCCGTTTGTCGCGGCGGCGATGTTCTGCTCCGGCGTCTTGTGAAACCGTGATTCCTGCCACCTCGTTTAATTGAGATCGTAGATTCCGGAGAGTCCCGGGCACCGGGAAGCCCGGAGTGGTACCGGCCGAGGGCTCTGGCGAAAGAAGATCTCGCTTCCGCCCTGCCGACGGCGCGTAAGATCGCGCGTTGCGTGCCTCCCGGGCAACGCTGGAGCTCTTCAGCTTCCTCGGGGGCGCCAATCCTCGGCCGACGAAGATCCCCCCAGCGGGTCTCCCAGGGAGCGTACCCTGGTTGAATAGCGGGGAGTCGTGAAGCCGATCTCGAGCTCCATCGGTTCGTGGAGCACGATGGCGGTAGCGTCGGATGAAGTCAAGGAGGCGTGCGGCCGTCCACGGGCTTCGGTACTATCCTCCTCTTCCTCGAGCCCCGCTCCAGGATCGGAGAGAGCTTAGCCATGCTGAGCGTGGGTCGCTGGTTGTCGACGGCACTCTCGCGGTGCGTTGAGCGCCGATGAAGTCGTGGGGTCTGTGACGATCCTCCGACCAATCCTGGAGCCTCAAGGCTTGACCTCCCCCGCGACGAAGTGGACGACCCGTCCCTCGAGTAGAGGTGACGAGCCGGACCACTGGCCGAGGCGGGTGGCCCTCGACCAGTCTGTTTCTCCCGGTGGAACGCGGAGGTAGCCCGTCTTTGTGGTCGACGTGGTTCCCGTTGCAGAGCGACATGGTCGAATCAACCAAAGGGAAGCACTCACTTGTGCCCGATCTTGAACTTGTCGGTCGCCTTAGGAGTACCGCCGACGCCGTGGGCCAGGCCGCCGTCACGGCACCAAACGGATGGAGAGCCCGATCAACCGGCAAAGCGGCCCCGCCCGGTTGGGATCGGTGCCTGCGTGCCATAATTAGCAGCCGGGCGCGATTGGATCTGAACCGTGCGAGTTGTTGACGCCGAGCATGGCGCCGTTGTTCCACGCAGTCCCGACTGGATGTCCTCCATCGGGCTTCCATCGCCATGGAGTCGTGGAAGATCACCATCTTGTTAGCCATGGAGTCTTCGTGCACACCCCTACCCAAGGCGCTCAACCGGCCGGGCCGGTTTATCGGCGATAGTCTAGCAGGGGTATGCCCTGGCTAGTAGATTGAGCGGTTGGGGACGCCACAGACGACTAACAGAGGATGTTAAGCGTAACGGCGAAGGACAAAAACACACGGGTTTACCCAGTTCGCCGCCTTGATGGCGTAAAACCTACGCCCGCTTAGTTGTATTGATTGATTGAGAATATCGTGTCCTCGGGGGGATCCCCTCGCCACCTTATAGTCCCAGAGCCGGGGTTCTGGCGCCGGATCCGGCCCGACAAGAGCTATCCCCGATCGCCACAATAGGAAAGTATATAGTGATTACGATCGAGGCTATACTAGGAAACTATCTTGTCGACCACGTTTAGGCCGTAATCTCCTGATAATCTCGGTCTTCTATCGCCGAGGGCTTCAATCCGTTGCCCCTGGGCCGGCCCGAGAGGCCTAACCCAAAGTAACCCGTGAGGGGATAGGGTTTATCCCCCCACAGTCAGGTGTTGGCTCTTGTAACCCAGCCCGGCCCGACCTGCCTCTGTAAAAGAAGGGGACTGCACATGTAACCCACTACTTGAGAGAACCAACACAACTGTGACTGGCTCAACAAGGATGTCGGTGTCATAGTACCAGGTAGGAGCGCCCGTAAGCATGCCCAAGAACTAGGCTTCTGTACCTTGTTATCAAATATCTAGCCTCCTGTTCGCTTTGTTACGTGAGCCTCCTGTTCGCTTTGTTACGTGATCACTCGTGAACATCTCGTCTAGATAGTTCGAAGCAATTACTTCCGCATCAGGCGCCGATACTGTTCAGAATACACCCTGCGTGGTGAAAGCATAATGGCCTTTCGGCATGACTACTAAGTAGCTCACGCAGCTCAAGCTAAAACCCTGCGTGGTGAAAGCTAATGGCCTTTGCGAGGAACAACTGAATCCATTTTTTATGTGTGCATATAAAGCCACTCTAACGTGGTTTCTCCGTCTTTAGCAGCTTGTGTGTTTCGAGCAACATGAATATTGGCCACGGGAACTTAAGTTGTTACAAAACAAGGGTGATCTAACAATGCATTCAAACTTGATATATCAAAATATTTAATATCAAAACATACAATTCCAAATGTGTTAAAGATTGATTGCACACACTTTCTCAACAAAAGTGTTTCAGGACACCATTGAAGGTGATTCTGCCATAAACAGAGCAGCTCAAAACAACCAGGGAAAAGAAAGAATGCCCATCGGCACACTACATTATGAGTCGTGTAAGTACAATCCCAGTTCTTGTGGCCAGGCAGAGACAGGTTCAATCTCCTACAATTACCCATGAATCTGAAAGTCACAAGGCTTCAAATTAGATAGAAGCTAGAAGCAAGCTCATCATTCCAAAAACTAATAGTTTATTTACTAAAAATAAATTATCAGCATGAACAAGGAAAGAATAAGCACCCCAAGTGGGTGCAGAAATTTCAACAGCCAAAATTAATAAGCGTTTTTTTGGTACAGCGTCAAGTATGTGTGCGGACAGGGCTTCAGGTCCTAAAGTTCATGGTCTCCAATGGCAAACTAGAGGCAAAAAGGCCATACATGTATAGGAATCACATCGATTCCTTTTTTTTTTTTTTTTTTTTTGCGAAGAAGGAATCACATCAATTCATCTTGGATAGGCTACGTGTTTCAACATAAGCAAGAGATGACATCATCATGCATTACCACAGATGATGCAGTCAAGGTAATATTAACACAATACCACAAAAACAACAGAAAACAAAATGATGATAGTTAAACGAATGATAATACCTAATTACCTGAAGTATTGAAAAACATAGTCATCATCTTCTCCTCCCAGCAGCAGCAGCAGCAGGTGCCCGCTGCGCCCAGGTTGCCCCTGCCCTGCACCTTCCTCTGGTATGTTGGCAGCTGCCGTGACAGCATTCATGACAATAAGACCCAGCGGAATAATGTACATCCACTGCAAAACAAACAAGTCAGACTGAAGGAAAAACAAATGAAGATATTGAACAAAGTACAGAAGATATTTAGTGCAGTTACTCACATATTTAGCCCAGAAAGATTTCTCAGGTGGTTTCATTACTTAGCCAAGACCATTGTCAGCTTCTATTAACTGATCTACAAATGATGGGGTTCTGCAAGCACAAATATTTGTAAGAATTTGGAATTTTCTTTGAGACTGTTCCAGTACGGACAGATATGTTTGGTCATGCACAACACTGTCAACACACGGATCCTGACATTTTTTGCCTTTGTGGAACTCAGTGGATGTTCTCACAAAAGATAGTACATGACGAGGCATTTGACACCCAAAACCAAGGTGCTCCTACCATGATTAGTGGCAATGGTGGAAGTACATTTCCACTATGATTAGCACTGAGGCATGTGGGGGCTTATATAGACTTGTCTTGTCCCAGTGTTCTTAAGGCGGTAAAGGCGATGCATGGTGACCCACCCCTTCTAACCACCTAGGCGATGCCATAGTGATTATAAGATGAGCCAAGAGGTGAAACAACACCTAAAGAGGAAATAATAAGTAGGGTGGAAGGATGGTGCATGCAGTGGCTGCATGTCCTTGATGGTAGATCGCCCTCCTGTTCTTCCTATCTTTTCCCTCTCCTGCTGCTTATTTTGACATGGCAACAAGGACCGATGCTAGGCCTTGAAAACATTGGTCTTGTCTAAAGCATAAATGAAACTGGGTCTACTCGGCTGCAGCCCAGAGCGCTGCAGCTACAGTGATCTGTGAGTGGGGAAAGAATCATGCGGCAGCTGCAGCCACTTTTCCCCACTCACAAGTCACTGTAGCTGCAGCGAGCAGCCCATTGTTTTTCCAATTGGATGTGCAGATTCTTGTAGTGGTGCCTCATTATTATCTCTTTTTTAAGCATATATTGCCTTGTGCATGCCATTAAATTGGTCACTGAGATTCCAGTAATGTGCTTCATCATTATCCCTCTTTAAGCATCTATTGTGCATGCCCTTAAAGAGATTTAAAAATTCAAACTACTTCTATTATTAAAACAAAATACCACTTTCATAATCTATTCATTAAACATTTTTGTAATCTCAAGAGAGTAGTAATTTACCTTGGTGCCTGTTCAGCAGTCTTTAGGATAGTGTAAGAGCTGAATGTCCATTTTGATGGCTGAAACAAAAATTCAAACATGCCAATGTCACCGTAAACTTGAAAACTGTTAATCACCAATGAATGGACCATAGAAGATCAAAGTGCTAGAGTAGAGGTGTTAGTTGTAATATAGCACAGTTTGTTGAAAAGATTGAACAATTCTCAACAGTTTAATTTGAGAAATTAGTTAGCACATCAATAGTGTTGTACATTAAACCAAATAAGCCTTTCAACATGCTGCAGTCAAAATTAACCAATCAACGTCAACCTAAATTAACCCATTTTGAGCAATCTAATCTGCAGAGCCAAACTAAGTATGGGATTGGGATCACAGGCTAGTCTATAATGTGCATTACTAATTTCAGGATATTTAAATTTCAAAAGGCTAAAAGTTATCAGGATCCTTCTATCAATCATTAATTACATTGAACACTAATAAATCATAATATAACTCCTGAAAGAAAACTGACCAATTTCATTGTCCTTGGGTATTGGCATCCACCAACAGAGCCATAATTGACTGCCAAAATATTTACACCATCCTGCAAGTAAGGCAATAGCAAAGTATAATGCGAGTTGCAACACCAAGGAAACTTGTATCAGTATTCTACAGCTAATGGAATGCAATTCTCCAAAATGGCTGCAGTACCAAAAAAATAACCTTTTCCATGTAGCTACTTGAGATGACAAGGATAGAGAAAATGTTTACAAACTTCTTGTACTTTCGACATACTATGTTATCAAATGGCTGCAGTATGAAAAAAAAAAAATTTTATCCAAGTAACTACTTGGAATAGATGACAAGAATAGAAAACGTTTAGAAACTTCATGTAATCAACATGCTATGTTATCAGTACAGGTGCCAGAAAAATGAACACAATGCCATAACATATATCAATACTGGAGATTTAGATGGTGCTAATGTAAAACAAAATAAAGTCAGCTAAATGCATCATGTGATGTTATTACATACATAAAGTTTCGGGCTATCCCAAAATTTTGCATCATCATAAACTCTTTAATAAAGAGGAAGATATAGGAATATAAATAATGAAATGGAGACATGGTTACTGAATGGAGAAAGTTACCATGTGGATAACAATGTGTTCATCCAAACTGCCACGTGGAATGCATCTCTAAGAAACATAAGAGAGTCAAGACAGTTAAGGAACTGAAAAGGATAACTCTATAATCAGACACTGATGAACAGATAATTGGAGTATTGGGCTTATTTTTATGATCATAGTAAAAAAGAAACACACTGACAAACTCTGTAGTCAACTTACAGCTTTGATTGAAGAAAGAACATTATGTTTCTTTGTAGTGTCCAACACATTAGATGGCAGCCTAATTGTATAAAAGCCATCTTCCTGAAGCAATTTCTTCAGTGACAAACAATTGCATAAGCACCAAATTAGATGAAAAAATATATCGTCAAAGGAAATCAAGGTAAAAAACTGTGGTGGACAAGAAGTTACTTTGAATGCCGCTTTATCATCCTCAGTTAAATCATTCCTTGTAAAGCGAAGTTTAGTGAGGGTCTGATCCATAAGAAGAGTACAGTTAGGAAAATAGTTTTCCTTCCTTGCATTTTTACAGCATTCACTGTGAAGTTATCTAACAAATCCATTAACATAAGTCCAATAAGAAATTTAGCTCTAGCTCTCTTAGCAAACATAACCAAAAGTACATAACGATCAAAGATACACTAAGAGGAGTATCAACCATCATTGATTGACAGTAAATATAAATTGGAATCACATAATTCACAATAGCGTATACGGTGAATAAAGTACACACAAAAAAGTAATCTGTAGGCTTAGTTAATCATGATTCAGCAGACCACACCAAAAGTCTGTTGTATGCCCAGCCCCCTCGTGTCCATTTGTAATTATTATTCTTGTAAATCTTGAACATGATTCAAACGGGGATGGTGTTTCCATTGTTCCCACCCAATAAATTCCACAATATGTAAGATAAACAAAGGCATTGAACATGGTTTTGAAAATAAGTAACAGAAAAAGAGAAGTCAGGTAACAGCCTAATGTTTCAAGACTTTATTTCCTTATTTACACACCAAATTAGTTTCTTTAATTTAATGTCAAACATTTCCTGTCCCTGGGATATACTCTCCTTATAGCAAAATACCAACTCAGTTATCCACATATAAAGCAGCTTTCTAATAGTAGGAAATGTCATTTGTCTAAATGAGACAATGCTAAGTAATTTCCAAGCTAAACAACCTCAGGCCCATGCTCCTAGTGGTATTAACCACAAATTTTGTATGTCACACTAGACTAAGGGGCAGTTTGGTTTAGGGACTTTTTAGTCCCTTGGGACTAAAAAGTCTCTTTTAGTCCCTATCAAACCAAATAGGGAGGGACTTTTTTGAGACTTTTTTCCTCTATTAGTCCCTAAAAGACTCTCTTAGAGGGACTTTTTTTTTTATTAGTCCCTAGGACTAAAAAAGTTCAGTCCCTAGGAACCAAACAGCCCCTAAGCTTCATGGGATCTACTTTTGATTTATGATTTGGAGCAACATTATATACAGTATTAGTGCTCTTTAATTACCATCTTATACCCTTTTCTAATATAATACAAATAAAATAATATTTTTTTGTTAATACAAAAGAGGTATGCTCATGTGTTGCAATGGGAAAAATAAGTTAGCAATTTTAACAATGTTTAATTGATGAGAGATATGATGCATACCACTAAACTAACTATAGCTTTTGTTTCTGTGATGGATGGACACAGACACAGATAGGCACGTGTGTGCACATGAGCCGTACAAAACATCAAGAGCCTTTTCCATACATGCCATTATAAAAGTTTGTAGTTCCACAAAACCACTCAAAAGTTGGTTTGGTCACATTGCCATCGCTCCGAACTTTTTGCCGTCCATACCCTTTGCCGTCGACGTTGCCACGGCGGTGACAAACTGTAGGGGTGAAAAGTCAAAAATACCCCCTTATGCATAAATATGCTATTAATTTTTTGAGCATCTTAACGACTTTTAAACGAAAAAACTCAAAACTAGAAAGTTGTAAGTTAGGAAAAATTATATCTTTCTTTTTTTACGGAATTAAATGAAGATAGTTTTTATATGAAAACTGTAGATCTCACTTTCTAGTTTTGAGTTTTTTAGTTTAAAAGTCGTTAAAAGATGCTCAAAAAATTAATAGCATATTTATGCATAAGGGTATTTTTTGACTTTTCACCCCTTGCTTGACAATCGCCGCGGCCAAATCTAACGGTAGTGGCATGGACGCAAAAAAGTTCGAGCGATGGCATAGGTGACTGCCAAAATAACTTTTCCGTGGCTTGTGTGGAACTACAAACTTTTTTGTAATGGCATGTATGGAAAAGGCTCAAACATGAAGGCTACGCTGCTGAAGATCGGCCTGGGCTTACAATGTAACGCGTCACACGCTGAACACCCGACATGTACCAGTCGCCGACGGGAAGCCGTCGGATGGGCGATAATGTAACATGTCATCTGCAGCTGAACCGCCCGACATGTACCAGTCGCCAAGGGGAAGCCGGCCGATGGTGACTTCAGTGCAGGCATCCACGGGCCTGATGCTTGCAGTCGTGCAGTTCCTGGTGTCTATGGGCGCCATTAGTGGCCAACGTGCACCCCATTAGCAGTCTGTATGTACACGGACCAACTTCCCCTGGACTATGCCTTCTTCCAAGGCTCCTCAAATGCCCGGTGGCCGACAGCAGCGTCACCTATACCAGAACACCTTCAACGCGCCAACCACGACACACATGTTACAATGCAATTTTCGGAATGGCTTCGGAGTTCGGAAACATGTCCGTTGTCGTGGTGAGTTGGTCAACTCACCAATGGCAACACCAACCTGAGCACGCGCATCGGTTCAATCAGGGCTTCCTCTATCACATCGTATCCGGCCAGACATCGCTGTTCTGCCCAGGCCCGTCGATGCAAACTGTGGAACCGTCCGGGCGATCTACTACAATAGCACGCCCCCAATACCCCGCCAGCCGTCAGCGTCAACAGCTCGACTCCGCGCTAAAGCCAGCCAGGGGCGTCAATTAACCGACCAGAATGTGGCGGACAACCAAGTCAGCTACGCCGTGCGGTCTCACCAGCCTTGGCTACATGACCTTCTGCAGTGGACTCGACGCCAAGGGCAACATCCCCAACGCCTAAGACATCTATTACCAGGGCGACAGCACCGATTTCTGCCCTCACCACCACAACCTCCGTCCACCCATCCCCTTCGAAATGCCGCTTCATTGTCGAGATCGACGCCGGTGCTATGCCCCTGCTCTGCCATGGACAGAGAAGGTTTCCACTTATTCATGGAGTTAGTTAAGAGAATGGGCCGGACCAAAATCAGTATGGAGAAAAAAAAATGCCTTTTTATTGTTAGGTATAGAATCAGCAATATCTTGGTTGCTCTTCAAGGCAATGGATATATGTTATAGGTATTTGTAAATGTAAGGTCATGCAGCCTGAAAGTCCACATAAGTAGCAAGTGACCATCCAAATGCAGAACAACCAGAGAATACTGCCTGCTTGGAGTATAATTCAACAATTTTAGTCCATGAGTGAATAAAAGAAGCATTAAGCAGCCCTGCACGAACACTTAATAACTAGTGTTGTCATACACCTAACCAAAAGTCAGTCTTGGTCTTTTTTTCTTGCCCACAGAACTACAGAAAGTACTCCAGTACCAGGAAAGGTCTAACTAATAGTGTGTTTGATTTGCAGATTTGGCTCATGCGGCATGAGTTTAATCAGAATGGGTCAGTCCAGCGTTTTTTGCAGAATAAACTTATCCTGCAGAATCACTATGACAGGAGTACAGTGACAGGCGATATGAATCCGTGACGCAAACCAAACAGCTCAGAGGTTCGCTTTCTAGATCACATGGGTGTGTTTGGTTGTGGTGCCAATTGTAGCCTGGCTAGCCCACCCCTAGCATGGCCGGGAATAAGCAAAAAGCTAAATCTAGCCTCTTGGGTTTGTTTGGTTGTTTTTAGGTTTGGTGGCCCATTGTAGCCCGGTTATGAGATTGGAGTGTTTGGTTGGCTGGTTTGTTTTGATAGGGTCACCTCTTCTCTGATTTGGTAAACTTACTCCATGGTGGAGCCTACATGTCATACAATCGCTTCCCATCATCCCTCTCCCTCCCATTATCTCTTCGGTAACTTGGCGGTCGCTTCATCACCCCACCGCAGTCGCTCATGTATACCACCGCCTCCATGCTCCTCGCCTCATCTCCAGCTCGCTTGAAGCGTAGCTCAGATCTCTCGCCATCCGCCTCACGCATTACCCTCACTTATCCACCCCATGAGCTCATTTCAGATCCGCCCATGCGCCTCCCTGGTCGCTTCTTCGCCCTCCAGCTCAAATGCATGCTTGGCGGCGGCAGGCAGCGCCCGGCAGCTCTCTTCAAGGATGGTGCACCGTGCGTCGGCGAGCTCGGCCTAGAGGGCTGGCCGAGGCCGGGTGTTGGCCGGCGTGGAGCCCCGCGCGGGACTACTACGCTGCGCTGGTGAGGGAGCGATCTCCAGCACCGACAAAACGGCGACTTCGCTGGCAAGTACCAGCTCCTCTCGCTCTCAAGGGCGGCAGCACCTTCTCAGCGGTAGCGACTTACCAGCTCCATGGATCTGCACGTGAGAGGTGGGCGGCGCCGTCGGGGAAGGGGAGCTGCTGGGGGGCGCGCTGACGCTGGCGTCCAAGAAAGTGACGAGGAGCGGCGAGGAACTGGGCGGAGAAGGACGAGGAGGCGGGCGTGTGTGGCCAAACTCACCGCGGAGGAGACGAAGGCGTTGTCCAGGAGCCAGTCGTAGCCCGGCCAAAACGAATCACCAACCCTGCAATTCCAATTTGGCTACGGATGGCCCATTCTAGCCCCGGCTCGACTCTTTTGCAACCAAACAGCTAAAAGTTGGCCCATTCTGGCAGTGCTAGCCCATTTTTGATGCAACCAAACACACCCCATAATTCTGTATGGAGACATTACACTGACCAAACACGCTGTATGCCACCAAGAGTGCTGCTAGTGCTAGGAACAATATCCAGTTATAATTCAGTAGGATGCATCATGCATACACCATCATAAGATCCATTCTCGATTCATACTTCTAATCCAAAGCAAATGATTCACTACCTCACCCGACCAAACAGCTAGACCACGCGCTAACAGGAAGCAGCTGAAATCACGATCCCGAACTACCTAAGAGCTAGCCATCCCAGATCCATTGATCAGAACGTAAGCAGGCCAAGCGTATAGACCAAACAACCGAGATATAGCAACCAAAGAGATCGGAACACACCTGCGTGCCATGTGCGAAGGTCTTGAGGCGGGCCGAGAAGGTTCCAGCTGGGACGAAGCCCTTGCCGTCGCCAAGGTCGTGCTCGAGCGTGAACTGCACCGCGTTGGACTCGCCTGCCCCGGGCACCGTCGCGTCGGCGGATCTGCGGCGGGAGGAGGAGACCGCGGGGGCCGCCGGCGGGGAGGGGCGGAGGGGCGCGCGCCGACGCCCTCGAACTCGTCGTCGTCGTTGAGAAGGAGCTCGTCGGACTGGAAGGCGGCGGCGGGGGGGGCAAGGGAGAGGGCGAGGAGGAGGAGCGCGGCGAGGGCGAGGGAGAGCGCGGCGCGGCGGCGCCATCGCGAGGAGGTGGAGGAAAAGGCTCCGAGTGGACTTGGGACAGAGATCAGAGATCAGACAGATCGGTCGATTTTCATGACAAAACAAAGTCTGTTTAACCTCCCAACTGTTCAGTTTACCTCCCCACCTATAAAAATTAAATTCGAATTTGCAATGTTTATTTAAAACCGTTTCATTTGTTCTTTAAGACGGTTTTAAAAAGGTTTCAATTGAGGTAATACGACACAACCGTCTTACACAGCGCCGTATCACATGTACAAGATAGGTAAACTTTAAACTTCATAAAAAAATAAAGAAAATATTTTCCAAAAAAGTATTCAATAATTTCTAACAAAACATGCATTTAAAAGTACTAAAATCAGATTAAAATTTTAATTCATATATAATTTATTTTTCTCTAAAAATATGAATCATGTTTTGTATTATTCCCTAAAATCATGCTCCATTTGTTTCTTTGTTAGCATTATTTCAATTTTTGTAAGTTCTTTCTAAAATCTAAAAGAGACTAAATATTGAAACTGTAGATGCAGGCTAAAGACAAATTCTTGCATATCAAAGCGTGATTTAACGTTCCAGGTTTTAGTGTTTCATCGATTAAAAACCTAATCAAAGCGGACCCTTTTTTCATAAATTAAAAAAAAAAAAAAAACAAAAGTACAAAAAAAAAAAAAATACACATAGTTAACCGGGGCTAAAAAAATTATTAAAATTCATGCCCTACTCTAAGAAGAAGAGGGAATAGGATCTAATTATACAAGATATTTTACAAAAGAATGTTGCAGATTGGAGGAAAACCAAAAAACTTTAGACTCTAATGAAATGAAGTTTAAATTCTTCCCTTTAACATGTGTTACCAATTAAGCCAAATTGAAGGGAGCTTTTGATTGAAAATATAATTGTTTCTTTTCCTTCCAAATTCACCAGGATGCCAACATAAAGAGATCCATAAAAGCATTCCTACAAAAACATTTTTTTCCCTATTGTCATTTGATTAACATTTAACCCCAAATCCACTGAAAACCGCTAAATGTACCCTAAAACGTAGGACAGCATTATCAAAAACAGTGAAAGGTCCCGTATAAAAATGGCTTTGGAAGCATTGTAGTCCATCCATTGCCAATCACTAGCTACGCAACAGGGCCATATGACTGAACACCCTTTTGAGGTTTTTTTTTTGAGGTGGCGTCAATGGGGAGAGAGATAGGTGTGTGACCAATCCTTCATGATGATGCAATCCCTTAATGACAATGGCGCTAGAACAAGTTGAAGGTTGTATCCACCCCACCGCCACGCTAATTACAACAACCGTGTGGACACTATCCGCGGGATTCAGTTCAATTTTGCCATGTCAAACGTATTCCTTTTTCAGTTGTGGCCTTATACAAATTTGAATATTCTAATATAGTATGGATATTAAATATCTTGCAGCAAATATGATTTAAGCACCGAATTGTCGGTAACAAAAAAAAAAATAAATACCTTCTACATATGACAGTGCACTGAACAATGATGTAGGTGTGATGCAGCATAGCGCAAGGTTGATGTGGTGGCTGCATATTCCTCCAATCTGCATGATGGTGAAGGGATGAGGGGATTTCTCTGAATCTAAAAAGCAATTATTTACATCCCATTGTTTTCAAGAATACAAAATACATGAAATATGGATCAATCGCCCTCAATACATACTTTTTATTCTTTTTGTCGCTCACACAAAAGGTTTTATATATATTGAATTCATGACTCATCTAAAACCAAGCCGAGAAGTTTTCATCTCTATGAAATTCATTGCTTATCTTTTTTTTTTTAAAAAAAAACATCGTCATATCATCAAGAATGTTTATGTGTTGGCAGTAGCAAATGGCAACCTAATAAGGACTCCGAGGTTCATAAGGAAAATGGAGGAAAAAACATAGGATTGAGAATCCTATAGAAATTGTTTATTCATGTCTTTGGTTTTGACGACTGGAGCATAGGAATAGTGTAAGAATTTTTTTTCCTTTGCATGTTTGCCTTGGAGAAAACCACAGAAACCTGATCCACTGAAACCTTGGAAAAATTCATGTTTCTCATATGGTCCATTCCTTTCAAATTCATGTGCTTTTTTCGTGATTGGAGGATATAGCATGTATTTCATTAAGAGGAAAAATTCCTTGTTTTCCAATCCCCTTTTGCAACTGAGCGACGCTCTAGGATCATATGTTTCCCATTTCTTTGATTTCTTTTAACCCCAAATCCAAAAGGGGCTAAATGTACATAAAACGCCTCAGCACTAGCAGCAGGTGATTCATCCACTGTCCACGTGGGAAGCATATTATGAAATCTAACAAACTCCAAGCCCAGGTCATTGACTGAACACCCTTTTACTGTTACTGTAAAAGATCAAATTACGCAGCAGCTATATTTCAATGCTTTTTGCAATTACAGATTGATGTTCATACTTCATATGTACAGAAACCAATTGCTTTTCCTATACCAATAACACAATGGCTGGATTCTCCAGACCATATCTGAGACTACAAAACCAAACATCTGAGCAACAATCGCGCACCGGCGGTGGACGATCTCTTCCGGATCGGTCTCTACCGCCGGCAGTATGTATCCTCAACTCTCCCTTCTTTCTCTGTAAATGGCAAAGAACAGCAAAAAAAAGAATCCGATGTCAGCTTTGTCAGGTCGAATCAATCATGGCCCGACCTTGATCCGCACTTTCTTGGCGTGCATCTCGGCGAACTCCGCCTCCGAGATCTCCGAGTTGGTCGACGACGTCAGGTGCCGCACGGACAGGCGGTCGTCGCCTGGGTGGCGCGTTGGTGGCCCACGAGCACGAGCAGAATCAGCAGCACCATGGCCGCCGACAGCGCGGCGAGCGCCGCTCACGCCGCGCGCGCGCGATACCGCCGCAGCGGGGCGCACTGGTTGCCCACGATGTCCGCGAAGCCGGCCTTCACCAGCTCACAGCTCACCAGCCGCTCCGTGCCCGGGAAGATGTCCAGCACGTTCTGGATGGAGCTCGTGTACGACTGCACCTTTGTCGTAGTCGATCGCCGACGAGAGGTCGGACGGGCGGCAGTTGGCGCCGCCGCCGAAGTCCGAGCACGTCAGCCTCTTCAGGATCTTTACGACACAGGAGGCAACGCCATGTCAGGATCAGCATCAATTGGCCATACATACACATTTGTTCTGGAATCACAAAGTGTGTTTCACCTGTGGTATGTCACCGATGGTGGCGGCGCCGGAGGGCAGTTCTCCGGCCGGTACTGGTATTCCGGCGGTCCGGCGAAGGGGTTGCAGATGTAGTCCAGCTGCTTCACCGGGTACCCGATTTGATCGTGTAAATGTTTGAATTCACCTGGTCAATGATGTCATGGATGCCTGCACCGACGTCGTGCAGGATGACGTCAGCGGAGAGCTTCTCGCTGCAGGGTATGATGGTGCCCAGCGTGCTGTTCTGAGGGGTTCAGCTGGTATTCATCCAGGGCAACACACGTATCGCCTGCAAATTTGTCGAAGAAGTAGTACAGGCCGAAGTACATCCAGAATAGGGCTGTCAATATCCAGCAGAAGACCATACACCTGATGCACAAGGGATCCAAGTAATCAGAACGGCATACGGTCTGAAAGGACACAAGGTTTCAGTTTGTATTTTCAGATGGGTTTTTCTGAAGTCTGAAGGTAAGATACTCACAAACAAATACAGCTTTTGCAGCCTTAGAGGCCTCCCTACTGCAATGTTCAGAGAAGCAGTGTGTTGGAATGAGCTATACTAGCAAGACTGCAAGGTTAATCAATGTTGCATACTGAAAAATATTGCAACATGTTCACTTACCCAGCAACACTAGAACTGCGAAAAGATTCAGTGTCACACATAGAACTGTCACAAGTTCCCTGAAATCATCGGATGTTTTAGTTCCAGTGCAGATTAAGAAGTACCATAAGGAGCATTTTAGTCTGTTTATTTATGTGGCTGATGATGTTAAAAAACTCTTACAGAATCCTGATTCCCTTGCTAACCAAACGCATGTTCTTCTCCGCCTTGGCCTGAATCTCCACGGCCTCGGAGTTGAGCGCCTCAACTGTGGAGTTCAGATGACCCCAAGCTTGGCTGGTGTAGTTGTATAGCGTCGATGTATTCTGCATCTTCTCAATGGCACCTGTTATGTTGTAAATTGTCGCTGTTGCCTCAAGTGCAGTCGTCCCGATTATCTCTTTCACAGATTCTGCGCTTGAGTGGAATTGTACGGTGCCGCGAAGCGCAACTGCTGAAGAAACTCTGCGAATAAAATGCTAGAGTAGATTACTAACTGCAGAAGATCAACAGTTGTACAGTTGAAATTTAGATGATTCTTGGTGTAACACTGAAGCTTACATGATAAAAACTGCAAGGATGATACAAAATATCACAGTCAAAATTTGATATCTCTCAAGGAAATAGTCCAAGTCAGTGTATCTTTCTTTCTTTTTTTTGAGAAGAAAATCTTCGAGACAAGAAGAAATCCAACAAAAATAATGCCACCGATAATCCATAATCCTGACATCACAAATCCAGATCTACCTGTAAAAAATGGTGGACTGGAAAAGTAAACAAGACAATGATCAGATTTTAATCCCGGCATGGATTTCATGTCATGTTTATCAATATAGAAAGCTAGTTTTGCACATACAAGAACAAGTACTATCATTATATTTTTAATTCATATTTGGTGTTATGATTTCATCAGTGAACAGCTTATGTCTTTATCATAATATATGCTCAGTACCTAAAATGCCGCATAACAGTATGTTCAGAGTTCAGAAATGCCGCATAGTATGTTCAGAGGAGAAGCTTACACTCCAGTAGTGTTTGTCAGTGATATTGTACCCTCCCTCATACTTCCTCAGTCCTTCAAATGGATCAACTCTCCTCGTTCTTCTTGAGAGCACGCTCTCTGATCTGTTTCCCAACTCTGACAAATTCCTATCCACTGATCACCCAAGCAACAAAAGATCAGGTACCATATTCACATATACTTCCGACAAGCAAAATGTCAAATGGAACTGTACAAACAACATAAAAAGAATAATGCAGTACAGATAAGCTGCACAATGTCAACTAGTAAAACAATTAACCAGGACAAACTTTGCTGTCCTGGCATGCTACTCACCTCTTGAAAAGAGTTTTATTCTTAGTAAACCTATCTTTTCATGTTACCGCTTGCGATAGATTTTGCGAGGTTTATCTATGACATGATATGATATGATACAAATGAGGAGTTAGTCACCTGCTCCAGTGTGAGTTGAGCTTTCGGTGTGTTCCAGAGTTGTTTGGGCCGCCTGAGCTTGTGTCTGTAGCCTGCATGTGATTGCCGCCACGCAGCAGAGCAGGAACACTAACTGCCCTAACCTCCTCGGTTCCATGCTAGCAAGCTGCCATCAGAAAAGCTCCAAAAGAATTACACGCTGATCTCTGTTCAGGTATATGAAGACCCAGAGGAAAAAACACAAAAGACACTATGCAATAGATCTGCAAAGAAGCTTGTTTACATGTGCGAAGGCGTAAGCTGTATTTGCTGTTGTTAATGACACACTGATAGGAATAAACCATGCAACTCTACAGTTTCCAATCTGGCTAGGACGAACAGGAGTAGTACATGATTGCCTAAGTCGTCTGAACATAATAAATTCTAATTTCTAATGTGGCGTCGTTGGACACAGATTTCAGACTTGTTGGAAGATGACCTGACTTCCTGGTCACAATTTGGACTGCTGAATTTGCTTCCGTGCCTAACTTTAATAGGCACAAGTCAAACAACAATCATGCATGGCGGGTATGTTACTCCGTTGAACACGGTGAGATTGGCTTTGCTATTTTCACACCAAGGAGACTGAATGAATTTCAAGGAAAAACTGAATTTGCAGACATATGGATGACTACTGTGGAAGTTTGAAATTCAGAAATGGCAATCTAGATATTTAGACACCAGCAAACTATCGATATCTTAGCTTTTACTTTAACACAAGGAGATAAAAAAGGAAGAAAGTGCTAGTGTCAACATGCACTGGATTTATCAAATTTCCGCTCAAGTCAATTGTAAGATTAAAATTCTCATTCAGAGAAGTAGGAAGAAATGAAAACAGAGCGAGAGAGAAGATGCACGGTCCCGAAATGTGAAATGATCACACTATCACAGGCAGGGCAATTCAGTTCTTATTACTTCAGAAACGGAAAACAAGCTTTCTTTCGTCCGGATTGCAACTACTCAAATCAAAAAGGAAACCCCTAAATTTCTGCAGTAGCAGGCAAGACGACAAAGAAGATCAAATTCTCCAAACACACGCTTCATCAAGAAATACAGGTAGAAACCTCGCAGGGGCAGGCTCGAACTGGAGAACAGGGGGCACCACGAATTCTAAATGCGAAGCCTGATCAGAAAAACATGGAATCGCAGTGGCAAGCTCTGAAACTCACCTGGTGCAGAATTCTCCCCTGCTCCCATGCAAACGCAGCTCCTCTGCTCTTGCAGCCGTCCAACGCTTGAGAGTTGCAGCAGAGCCCAGAACAGGCCGCCGCGCGCCGTCTCCTGGCTCCCAGCTACCACCTTCCTCCTCCTCCTCCCTGAGTCCCTCTCACCATTTTACTCCAAACTCCCAAACGTGGCCTCCCTTTCCTAGTCACGCATCATCAATTCATCATACAGCTGAATCCACCTCGATCCGATCCTTGTCTTCTCTAGAACAACGAACCAAGTCCAACAAAGGCCGGCCACCGGCCACCTCTCTTCTCTCCGTGTCAAACGCGGCCACCTGAGATAGACGGCTTCCCTTTCCAAGGCACTAACACTAACACGCATGCCGTGTGTGTGTGCGCGCGCGCCTTATATACTCGATGATGACGATGAGCAGTAAAAGGAGGAGGAAGAGGCGATCGACGTGGACATGGACGGAAGCAAGCAAGCGAGAGTCTTTCTGTCTGAAATCTAATAAAGCGGTCGCCAGCATGCTTTCCTTGTCCATGGAGGAACTGGTAGGATGCGATGCGCTGCACCCACCGGCAGCCTGCCGCTGTCTGCAGGCATGCACGCACGCTCTGGCTCGCACCAAATCAAATCCCCCAGGCCAAGGAACGAATGTTAAAGCAGGCAAGCGATCGATGACGACGTAGAGAGAGAAAAGAAAGAGAGAGTGAGAGAATAGAAAAGGGTTTGAATTGAACTGGAATGGAGTCCGTGGAACAAACTAGTATTATGGCTGGCTCCAAATCCAATGGATTTGTTTCATTCAGTTTCTGGTCTTGTTTAGGATTTCTTTTCTCATTCAGTTACCATCTTTCTCTCCTTCCTTTCTGCTGCTGCTGCCTTCCTTGCTTCAAAGCCGCGTTTTTGTGTGTGTGTGTGGAAGTCGGCAGAGGACAGGGGAGCCAGGGGCACCAGGGCAGGCAGGGATAACGGACAAAGTTGTGGACTGGTGCAGCTTTGCAGGATTGAGACCAAGGTGTTTGATATTCCCATATGCATGTTGACGATTCCTAAAATTTCACAACGTACTACAGGATCAGAATGCATAAACTACAGATGGCTCAACGATGGTACAGTGAAATGAAAATCTCTGTTCAGAGTAATATGTATGCAGTTTCTGAAAAAAACAGAGGCTGTACCTTGTTTGATGTGGCCTGAATCCCACGGCCAAAGTTTGTTTTTTTTTTTTTTTTTTTTTGAGTAATCAATCCCACGGCCAAAGTTATATAACGTTGTACAGTACTGTATGATTTCAGTGCCATCGATGTAATTTCTGAAAAGACAGAGGGGGTTGCGCATCAAGTGGGGGAACCTCAGGCAGAACCGCAGAAAGAGGGGCAAGAACGATTCTGCCGTGTTGCTTTCGGCTTCACCTTTTGCATCTTTCTCCTTGCGTTCACAGTGGCGTAGGAAGCTGAAAATTTTAGACCTTGGGAAGAAAAATCTGGCGCCTTGGAAGTGCCAATTATCAAATATCTACCGGTGACTGTATCAGTGGTCTTAGTGCTAGTGGGAATGCTGATTAGGTTAACTAGAAAACAGGAGGTCAAAGCTTAAAAGCCCCCCTCTCCCCCCCCCCCCCTATTTGAAGGAAGAGCTGAATAGGATGAACAAAGAAAGAGACTCCGTGGGGCCCATTTTACAGGAGATCAGTTGGATCCTTTTGTGGATCAGAATAACTGAACCAACTAGTTTTAGGAGTATATTTGCTTGGTTACCACTTGACCAACAATTTTTTTTTTTAGTAGCATTTGATGTTCCAATATAGACCAATTGTATTAGTTCTACAGTTTTTATTTCTCAAGCCGACAGATAGTCTGACTAAGCATGCAAAGGCAGCATTTAATATTCCAATTGAAATAATTTCTGGATTATGTAAAGTCTACAAGTTCAAGTACATATTAAAAGAGATTAATTTCTATCTATGCTTGTGAGATGTTCCCTCTACCATGAAATAAATCATTTTCTAAAGTTGTCTTAATTCAATATTATATTTATGTTTAACCGATTTATTAAAAATTAAAATATTTTTTGTGATACCACATGAACACAATATGAAACATTGTTTATTGTATCATAAATTTTGACGCTCCTTTTTATAAATTCAAACTTAAAATGGTTCTACTTAAGACAACCTATAATCATTAATATACACACTCTAATCCAATCAACCCACATACATTTCATATAAGGATTTTGCCAAAATCAACAAAATGTAGTCTGGTACTGGTACATTTGTGTTCCTTGTAAGGGCCTCCAAAGAGAAACATGTTGGCTCTACTCTGGCTCACTATTGATGTGTGCTATCATTCCATACATTTTATTTTTCCTGTGTCTTAATTATAGGCCAAAAATCTTGCAACTATTAAAAGAAAATCAAACCATATTGTGTTCATCATTGCAACACGTAATCAAAATCTTTGTACATAACCTCACTTTCTCCTGGCTTAATTTGAAGACAAAACTCGTGCCATTTTTTCGTTAAAAAAAAAATAATGAATTCTAAACTTCATACAAATATTAAGAATATGAGATATAAAATGTGCTAGCAACCACAATTCCTGATTGCATCAAATTAGTCTAGATCGAAATTGAAGTCTCCAAGATTCCATTGGTGAGCCCTAGCTTGCAGAAGGTAGACAATAGGCCATCCAACAACGTGGCTGAACACTTGGGTGGCACTAGGTAATTAATCTCTGGCTCCCACAACATTGTCAAAATAGATACTCTATATCGATCATGACTCGTGATTTCTCAAGTTTTGGATTCGCAGTTGATGTTTCCAATCAATGCAACTCGTCTAAAATGATATTAAGTTTGATGGGGATCTTTATCTAGTATTGGTGAGCTATTAGGTTAGGTGAGCATGTTTCTCTAGGAATCAAAACTTCTATAGAAAGCTTTTTTTTTTCTCTACCAATTTCATTATGGAAACATAGGGTACAAATTCTTTCCCATCAGAAGCTTTCGTAAGGACTTTACTTTTCCTATCATTACATGGCCTTTCCATAAGAGTTTAAAACCTATGAAAATAGGGGGAATTCCAGTATGAAAGGGATTTGGGGGCTAAGTAAGGTTTTGGGTGTGCTACTCGAAGCCTCTATCCACTCCATTTATATCCCTAGCAATGATCATATCCTTCCCTAAAAACATATAACTAATTAAACTAAGACTTAATTGAGCACATGCTAAACACACATGGAAGTGCAGTGCAAAGAGAAAAGTATGAATATGGAACGAAAAATGTATCTTGGAGCACGACAGGTTTTGTTGAGGATAGAGAAACATGGCACGTTTTAATGCATCAGCACTACATGGCACACATTAAATCAGGGGCTAATTCTAAAAAGACAATGGAAAAAAACACTAATGGATTGGAGACTAGAAATCAATTCAGGTATAGTTCCCAGCGGACAATTTAGTTTATTTTAGCAAAAATCAAGTTTTTATATTTGTTGGGCGGTAAATCATGTTTAATAAACCAAAGTAAACATACACGTTTTAGTGCCAC